>JAVSCE010002068.1:0-20628 GCA_032199065.1 Smutsia gigantea
AACAGGGCATTGGGGGCGGCCTTCCCTGGGGGTCTGGGCTCAGGAACAGATTCCTATGCCTACCCCCAGCTGAAGGAAGACTGGCAGTTTGTGGCCATGGTAGTGGACCGCCTTTTCCTGTGGACCTTCATCATCTTCACCAGCGTCGGGACCCTCGTCATCTTCCTGGATGCCACGTACCACTTGCCCCCTACCGATCCCTTTCCTTGAGGACAGAGGGCTGAGACCAGGGTCTTGGCCAGTTGAGTTGACTTTGGCAGTATTCTCAAGACTCTATCCCTTTCTTCCTCTTACTTCCTTCACTAAGAATCCAGTCCTCTCATTTAGTTTCTAGGGAGAGTGTTGAAGTGGGACTGGGCAGGTGGAGTCCTTGGGCCCACCAGAAATGCACTGTCAGCTTATTTACTCTGGCTTTTTTAAAAAGCTCCCATGGATATCCACACCTAGGTTCTCAGTAAAATGGAACAAATAATAAGAACTAGACTGTAAGCTTTAGGAGGGCAGGAACTGTGTCTGGTTCACTGTACCATCCCCAGCACCTGGCACAGGTCCTGACCTATTGTAGGTGCTTAACATTTGTATAAATAGGGAAGATTTTTTTTCTGGGAGGAAATGCACCAATTAATAGTGCTTATGTTTTGCATGTTGGGAGTAGTGGCCTTTTTCCCTGTTTTTACCTTCTGTAATTTGTTTTCTTTTGTAATAAGTGTCATCTTTAGGGATAAAAAATGGTTATTTCTAAAAGGATGTATTTATAATGAGAAAAAGAAGCACACTTTAAAAATCTCTATTCTAAGTTCCAGCTTTGGTGTTCAAACTTTGGATAAGCTATTTAACTATTCTGTACTTAAGTTTCCACATCTATAAAATGAAGCTAATAGTATCTGCCCCCTAGTCTGAGGACCATGTGGGAACAAAAGCACCATGTAGTATGTATCTGAGGTTGCAAACCAGTGTGTCTCGTTTGGCCCATGTTGGCCTAAATGGTTTTAAATTTGAATTAGTTCAGTACTTTTAAAATTTGGATAGTTCACAGAGAAATTTGGACTTGTGGCTTCTTTTGAAAAAAATTGAAAACTGCACTTAACACCAGGCCTGATTCCCTTATGAGCAGCAACCTGCTGGAGCTGATTTGTGACTGCCCACTTTGATCAGGGTATTTGTACCAGAATTCCTCATAGTCCCCGCCCACCTAACCAGCTTCATTCATTTTACTTGCCCACCCCTTCATAGCACTAGGCCAAACACGGGGGGAGGGAGGGGGGACAAGGAGTTGAAGCCAGTGGGAGGTTGGGGGGTGGAGAAAGGTATGTCTTTTATGGCCATCACACATTTTGTGCCTGTTTCCTTTTAATTTGGAGAAAAGGTTGCACCCAGTTTAAGGAAGAGCCTTTATGACACATGAAGATCTTGTGCCCAGCAGGCTGTGTAAACTGAACTGAGTTAATGTTTCTGTTTGGAGGTCAGGCCAAAGTCAGCTGGAGCCTAGTGCCTAGTGCAGCAATTAGTTAAGTACCTAGGGTCAGTTAGCCCTCACACCTACTCAGTTGCCCGAAGTTGTTCTCCTAAGAGGGACAATAGGGCTACAATTCCCAGGGATCCCTGTGAAACAAGGTAAGCATGTTCCTTTCCAGCCAGACCCAACAGCCACACAAATAATTGCACCTAGCATCCCACTGCGGAGCACAGTTTGTTTGTCTTGTTGGTTTATTGGCCTAGAAAGTTGGACACACACACAATTGCGGAGATAAATATTGGTCAGTTCCTCTAAATCTGGGTCCTCACTATGTATAGAGCTAGAGTCTGTAGGATTCTAAATCTTCGTGCTGTGGTACAGAACCAGGGGCCCTCTTGCCCCACCATCACCCTTCTTCCCAGGGAACATGGGAAAAGAGGACACAAACTGGTAAGACTTGATGCTTTCCAAAAGACAAGATTGCAAAATACCAAATTTCAAACACCTGAAATTTACAATATTCAAGTCCCCCAACTCCAATACATTTTATACTTTAATCTCCATTTTGCCACAATCTCATTTGTTGTCCAGAACCACCAAATTCTGGAAACTATTTTCCTAAGTCATATTTTCAAAAAAATAAATGTCTACAGTCACAGTTCTCCCAAACTGTCCATGGTTTTAGAATTTTGACCTGTTCTGAAATTTAAATTCCCCACCTGGTCCATCCTCAACCCCTTCCATTAACTGTGCCTTTTGCCTCAGAGGAGTGCAGGTTAAGGGTATAGGAGGAGTGTCATTGCATCTGCCGCCTGCCTCCAAGGCCTTCCTCAGTCTCTCCTGTGGTTCCGCTGTGTGTGTGTGTGTGTGTATGTGTGTGTGTGTGTGTGTGTATATATATATATGTATATATATATAATTTGTGTGTAGATATATATATATATGCATTCTTTATTATGTACTTTTTTCTGCAGTTTTTCTAAAGTGCCAGAAACAAGATTTGTGGGAATTTTTTTAGTGACTTTTTTTTTTGCATTTTTCCCTGTTTTAATTTTCCCCCCTTAAAAATTGGAACTTGGTACATTCAGTAGGAAACTCTTCACTCGAACTGTGGCCAAGACCAAGAAAAGTGCAAAGAGACAGAGAAGGAGTGAAGGAGTAACACTCCTCCGTGGTTAACATTCAGGGAGCCTGTCAAAAATCTCCACCTTACTATATGCTAGAGGGTGAGAGGGGCAATGGACGCTCCTATCCCTCCCCTCTAACTCACCCCCCTCCAAAAGCCATGATCTTGCCCTTTCAGCAGCTGTTGAGAGGGCAGCCATCTTGGCCCTAGAAAACAGTAGCTGGAAAAAAGCCTGCCATTTTGATGACAGCAACTTTTCCCCTTTTTAAACTGCACTCCTCTAATTCCCATGTATCATATTTGCTTCCCAAAACTGGCTCTCCCTTTGTGGGCTGTGTTTTTTGCGGGGGGGATGGCTGGGATGGGAAATGTTTATCCAATCACAGAATGGGGAGGCCCAGTTATCAAAGAGAATTAGGAGCAAACATTTCTTCAACTCCCCCACTGGAAGGAAACATAGGGACCCCTGACCAGGGTTAACTAGTGCAAATTAGGGATTAGGGACTATTTAAGGTCCCTATAACCCATGCCTAGGCTGGGATCTTTGGGTGTGGGGAACTGAGACGAAGATGGGGTGTAAGGTGCTATTCTGGAGAGAAAGTTGGTGGGAATACCCCAAAGCCCACCACGGGAGTAGGATGGTTCCCCAAAAACCACCTGGAGTGATTGGTGAGGGAAGCAACACTGGGGAAGATGAGGGTACAGGTAAGGATGGGAGGTCATGTGCAAATTTTGGGCTTACCCACCCATCCAACTCCCATCATTTTTCTGGCTATTTGGTCTAGTCTGGGAGAAACCATCAGGAAAAAAAAACGGAGAAAGTAGATTTCCTTTCCCATCCCATGTGGAGCTCCTCCCTACTGGCCCCAAATCTGGCGTATGTAGAGGCAGGAAGAGGTGTGATCTACTCACCTCTTTCACCTTGGAAGAATCTGGGGCCCACTGGATTTAGGGGTCAAGATAGGGCCAAGATTGGGGCCACCCTGGGCTGGGAAAGTGCTCAGCCATGGAACAGACAGGTAGCCCTCCCTCCAACATCTCCCTGACCTGGATTGGGAGAGGCCATCTCCAGAGTCTAGGAGTACAAGGAGGAATATGGAAGATCCAATGGCATGGAAGCCAAGGAAGGCGTGGCATCTTTACATGAAAGAAATGGACACAGAAACCCACCCTTGGGAAGAATGGAATCCAAACCCATGCTCCCAGGTGGGTTGTTGTCAGGTGTCACAATGGTCTGGTCCAGGCCCTGGGCCACAAAGAATGGAATGTGCTAGGAAGCCTCTGGGCAAGGGCTGAGAGGAAGCCTCAGAGTGACGGGGGAGCATGAGGTGAGAGTGATGGTTTCCCCCTAGGTTTACAAATCAGGGGGGTGGGTTAGACATTCAGAGCTGGTGGGGGTCATGAGTAAAGATTCATTTACGTATATTGCTCAGTTGCCCCAAGGGCTGGAAAAGGGATGGGAGCTGGCCCTGCCCCTCACGGAGGCCATTCCCTGGAGGAAAACTGAGGAGAACCACTGAAGATCCCTTCCCAGGAGATGGGAAAACTACAATCTCACACAAAGCAGCCTGACCCCTGAGCTCCAGGGGCCCCTGAGTCCCTGCACAACAGTGTGGAGGGGCTCCCAAGGGGCAGGGAGGCCAGGGAGCTAGTAGTGGCGGGGGATTCAGGGAAGATGGCATCTGGTGAAAGGGGGTATCAGGGTCCAGAACTCACCCCACATCTCCCGTCTGGGTTCTCTCAACCCCTGCCCTTTCCCCTTCTCCCTTAGGTGGTACTGTTGGAGGAAGAGTTGGAGGGGGTGGAGTTGGGGGAGTAGGCGGTGCTGCTTGAGGATTGACTGCATAGCCGAAGACCCCTGGTAGGAAGGGAAGGGCCCCCCCACTCTTCTCATCAGGTAGGACCATGTTAAGAGCAACCGGGAGAGCAGCCAAGTTGCTGAAGTTGTAAGGGTAGGCAGCAAGGAGCTGGGGGCCATAGACAAGCGGGTAGGGCTCAGGGTAGAAGGTGACTTTGGCAGCCCCCAACCCCTCCATCCGGTCCCCCTCCCCAGCTCCCACTGGCCCCTCACTCCCAGGTTTTCCCCTGCCCCCGCCAGGTTCCCTGTTGCCCCCAATCAGAGCCAGTGGAAATTCCTGCACAGGTGGGTATGCATAGGTGCCCCCTCCTGCCACCGCTGGGGGTTCCTCACCCCCCGAGATGACAGGGTCCTGGAGTGAGGCAGTCCCAGAAGCTTCAGCAGCAGCAGCACTCCCACCACCTGCCTCCCCGCTGGATGAGGAGACTTGCATCTCCTGGGGGGCCTCCTCCTTGACATCCCCAGGTCTGGTGCCAGCGCTGCCCTTGGAGTAGGCAATGACAGGTGTGGGGGTGCCCCCGGGCCGCTCCGCAGCATGCCTCTGCCCATGGCGGCTCAGGGCAGCTGCCGTCTTGCACACCTTGGCGCAGTGAGGGCAGGAGAAACGGGTGGAAGGCCTACGCCCAGCCCGGGAGCTATGGGAGCCCCCACTGTGGGCCTCCTGGTGCTTGCGCAGCTTCCTCAGGGTGGCAAATGTCTGGGCACAGTCCCCACAGCGGTGCCTCCGCTCGCCGCGGGCACGTCCTGCGGGGCCCTCAGCCTCTGGGGTCTCCTCCCAGCTCCTCCGCTCCAGCTTCTGTCTCCAGCGAGGCGGCCGGCGGCTTCTGGGCATCCCGTTGCCCCCACTGCTGCCGGCACCTGCAGCTCCAGCCTTGCGCTTGGGCTTGTATGAGTAGTATGGCCTCCAGAGCTGGTCCTCACCCCCAGCCTTCGATTCCTCCTCGGCCTCCTCGTCCTCCTCATCCTCCTCTTCATCCTCCTCGCTCTCCTCCACCTCCTCTCCGCTCAGCTCCCCAGGACGCAGGTCAGTTTCTGAGATGCGGCGCTTGACGATGGCCTCCTCCCCAATTCGCACAGTGATCTGACACAGTGGCGGTGGGGCCTGTAACTGAGAGGGGCCCCGGCCAGGCCCTGCAGGGGGGCCCCCGCCCCCGCCAATGCCCCCAGCTGGCTTGGCCGTGTAGGTCAGAGTCCTTCCGGCTCGTGGGTTCCTGCCCTTGCCCTCTTCTGTGGCCGTGCCGGGCCCTGCGGCCGTTGCTGGGCTGCCCGCTATGGCTGGGCTGGTTGGTGTGGCTGCAGGCTCGGGGGGAGGGGGTGGGTACTCACGCTTTTTGGGGGGCCTTGGAGGAGCAGTGTAAGTGATGACTGAGGCGGCTTGGGCCCCCCCTGTGCTGGCTGGCCCACCCCCTGCTCCACCACTGCTACCGCCTCCGTGAACAATGACAGAGGGAGCTGGGTGGGCAAAAGTGATGACAGAGGGTGGGGGGCCAGGCTGTGGGGCAGTCGGGGGTCCAGGTGGTGGGCTGGCTGGCATTGCTGCAGGGGCTGGTGTGTTGAGGCTTGGAGAAAGAGGGGCCTCGGGTGCTCCCTGGCTGTAGGTCTTGTAGGGCCGCTTGGCTGCCCGCATGGGGAGCAGGCGGTATAGCTTGAGGGTATTGAGTTTGGGCTTGTAGCCTCCATTGGGGGTCTTCTCACTGGCTAGGAGGCCTGGGCTGATGCCATGGAAGGCTCGCTGGTGGGTCTTCAGGTTATAGTAGGTGACAAAAGTCTCCCAGCAGAAGATGCACTGGTACCTAGGTCAGGACACAGGGAACAGGCCAGGGACAGAGCTACCTGAGTCGGGCCCTGAAGCCAGGGCCTCAGCCTCCCAGGTTCCCTACCACCTTCTACTCAGACCTTAATTCCCCCAGCCTTTGCTCACCCTCATGCTGCTTTTCCCATCCTGCCAACCTCAGGAGGGGCACCAGTCCTAGCTCAGTGCCCCTCCACACCGGCTGTGAGACGCTAGGCCTCAGCTGTTCCATCTGTGAACCGGAAATAATCACACACCTTACCTAACTCACAAAGCCTCTTGCTGAAGTGCAAATGACAGAATGGGAAATGTCTCATGAGCCGGGACATGTCACGGAAGTGCTGTTATAACTACTGATGAGCATGCCTGTGCTCCCAGCGGGCCCTTCCTGGGAGGACAACTTTGTCTTGCCTCCTCGGCCCTCTCCACAACACCAAGCTAGGACACTGCACGTGGATGTGCAATGAACAGCAGAAGGAGCTGGGGCTGCAGGCAGGCAGATGGGTGAGAGATGGAGAGCAGGTGAGCAGAGGCCAGTGGGTGAGCAGGCCAGCCTCACGATAGCTTTCTAAGCCCCAGGCTCTGCCCACTCCCTCCCTTGTCCGTGTGGGCCCTGAATGCTGACTTGACCCCTCCACCCTCACATCCCCAGCCCCCCAAGCTACTCACCTGCGCTCTCCAGTGTGCCACACCTCATGCTTGGTGCGGTACTCAGCCAGGGCAAACACCTTCTCACAGTAGCGGCAGGGGTACTTCCTCCGCCACGAGTGTACATTGCTGTGCCTCTTCAGGCTGGACAGGGTCACGTAGGAGCGCTCACAGGCCGCACACACATACAGCATATGGCCGCCCACCACCTTCACCACGTGCTCGGGGCCGCCTCGGAAGCCCACTGGTGGGGGCAGGGCTGAGGCATCCACTCCTGCAGGACCACTGGGGCCGGAGCCCCCAGCTCCCAGCCCTGCAGACCCCCGAGTGCCGGCCCCCCGTTGGCACTGTGCCTCATGGGTCTGTAGCCGTTTGGGGTGGATGAAGCTTTTCCCACATCGGGGACAGGGGAGGGGCCGCCGAGGCATGGGGGACTGTGAGTCAGAGGCTTGGGACTCAGCCCTGTCACCCTCCCACTCCCCGGCTGGCCCAGGCCCAGACCCGAAGCTGTCCTCTTCAGGCTGTGAGGTGGCCATGGGGACTGGGGCAGGAGGTACCCAGGCATCACCTCCCTCCCCCAGGCCCTGCAGGCGAGAGATGCCCAGACGCCGCCCCAGAGCTCCAATCTCAGCCACAGCTGCCCCGTCCCCTCCGCCGCCAGGTAGTGCAAGCCGGGCACTATAGATGAAGTTGAGGACATCAGAGAAGGCAGCTGCCGGGACCCCTGGTAGCTCCAGGACCCGGGGTGGGGGTGAACTTGGGGGTGAGGCCGGAGGGGGAGAGGAGGAGGAACAAGAGGAGGAGGAAGAGGAGGCTGCTGTGGTGGCGGTAGGGTTGGAGGCTGGGCCCCCAGTAACTGGTGGGAGAGGCAGTGGGGCTGAAGCAAGCAGGGCCTCTCTGAAGAAGGGACTAGACGCAGCTAGGACGCTGCGGTGAGCAGGGAACTTGGTGTCTCCAGCTATGAGGGTGACGTCACAGAAGAGGCCACGGAGCCGTTGCTCATTGAGCTGGCGCAGGACAGCAGGGGCATGGGACGGGTCCGTCACCTCTGCTGGGGGGGGCATGGTGCCAGCCTAGATGGAGGAGAAGAGGCCGGGGGAGGATCTCAGAGGCTGGGCTGAGGGCAGGGGCCTCTAAGATCAGGGACAGTTGCTGGGAGGGTGTCGGAGGTGGTAGGTTAGAGATTAGTAGAAGGCTGACACACTTCTGCTCACAGAAGTCAGGTCACCTTAGCCATCCACATCTGGCCAGTGTCCACATCAGTATGTTAAACATCCTGGGCTGGAAGAGTCCAGGAATAACTCAGGTCATGATGAAGGTCAAAGACTGAAAACTTCTCAAGTTGTAGACTAGAGGGGGAAGCCTGGGACACCTCTCTCCCCCCGGGGAGGAGGAGGAAGCCTCCAGGGCAATGGGTGACCATTTCACAGGACGCCCCAGCCTGACAAAATGGCTGCCCTTGCTGGCCCACTGCCTTAGGTCCAATTTCTCGAGCTGTAGATCTCCCGCGCCAGCTCACCTGAGAACACAGCCAACATGGAGCAGAGCGGGGGAGGCTCAGCAAGTCCCTTCTGCGGAGCTTCTTCCTTCTGGGAAGAAACAGAAACCCTGTCCTGAGGAAGGGAACTGGGAAGGAAAGGACTCCAGGAGGTGGGGGTGGTGCACCCCTGGGGTCAAGAGGATGTCTGGGCTGCTCTGCAGACCTTAACACTCCCAGGAGCCTGTCAGGTTATTTGTTTGGCTGCATCCGAAGGGACCTAGGAGGTCACACAGATTATTGCAAAGCCTTGTTCTACCAGCCCAGAGAAGTACAGGAGTAAGATAATTTGCGTAGTCCCAATTCACCTCAAAACAGCAGAGCAGCGTAGTTCAGTCTCCGTAGGTCCCGAGAGGCCGGCTGGACCATTCTCAAGTCCCTTTGGCCCAGTCTTCAGGGCTCAAAGGAAATCAAAAGATTTGCATGTTGTCTTTCATTATAATGGTATCATTTACATATCAAAATGGACTTGCTAGAGCTTTTTTATTGGACCAACCTGCTAGATTTTCAAATTAGGAGAGTACACAGCTTGACGGACACATGCACACACAGAGACACACACACAGAGGCACGCACATACAACACACACTAGCCCCATAAATCTTAAAGGGGTTTCTGCCCCAGGTGCAGATGACCACCAAAGATCATGGATTCATACATGAGTGCCAGCTTGCTCCAGTCTCCAGGCGGCACCAGGAAGGCCACCAAACCAGGAATGAGGAGGCTTGGGTCCCATTCCTTACTCTGAGAGCTAGTGTCTCTAGGATTTTGGTTTAAAAAGCTGCTGGGAGGCCCATCCAAAAGGAATAGCAGGCAACCCAAATGTGAGCTGTTATAGTCATAGGTCACTGCACAGAGAATACTTCACAGCCACTTCCCCTGTGGGCACAGCCAGGGCTTTGGGGTCCCATTTTTCAGTTGAAGATCTGAATTTCAGAGCCTTACAATGACTTAGCCAAAGTCACACAAGCTGGGCCCGGTTCACACAACTAGGCCTGAACAGAACTCCTAGCCCCTCTCGTCCACTTTCCACAAAGCCTGGGAGCGCTCTCCTTCCAGATGCCCTGGGTCTTACATGTCCTCCAAGGTGGCCCCATCAGGAGTTTCTCATACAATTACCACTCCACCCCCCAAAGTGCTCTTTCCCATCATTACTCATACTATCTGGATGTAAAGGCCTTCCCTCTACAGTCCATTTTACTTCCCCTAAAATCTGCTCTGACCCCTCTCCTGGAAGAGGAAAGTGGTAAAAAGGGTGATATTCAAAAGTTCTGACAGTCCTGAATGCCAGGCCCACATCAGTCTTGGGTCAAACAAGGCCTCCCACCCACTCACCTGATAGCCACTGGGACCCCCAAGAGTCAGTGCCTTATTTACCTCATTGGCTCCCTATTGCTACCCTAAAGGGTAGCATTTAGCTTTCCCACTTCAAATTGACAGATGATGCCCACAGATACCAGGTGATATATATGCTCACCCAAGGATATGTGACCAGTCAGTAGTAGGGCTTGTGTTTGATTTCAGGAAGTGTGACTTCAAAGTCCTTGACACATCAGGATGGACATGTTTACAGCTGTGATATTGTGATATAATAATTCATACATACATTTGGTTTCATCTCCATTCCTGACACAGAGCTCCCCAAACTCTTATAATCTCCCACGTGATAGGGATGCTAGGAGCATCTTCTGGTCTAAGATTTGGTCTTTGCCCCTGGTTCCTGACACAAAGCTCCTAAATCCCTTAGAATTTTTGGGTGATGGGAACATCTTTTGTTCTATGAGGTGATTCTGGGTGGACTCCTGGATGGCTCAGGAGGGTGGCTGGTCTCCAGAGACACCAAGCCATGCTTAGAAGACCCTCTACCCAACCCTAACCTTTGGGGAGGGGAGAGGACCTCGAATTGAGTGAATGATTGATCATGCCTACATGATGGAGCCTTCATAAAAATCCCTAAACTTTGGGGTTCAGAGAGCTTCAGGTTTGGTAAACACATCCACACAGCACACCCCAACTTTGTGGTTACAGAAGCTCCTGCACTCGGGACCCTTCCTGGTTTCACCCTATGTATCTCTTCATTTGGCTGTTTATCTGTATCATCATATCCTTTATTATATAATAAACCAGTAAACGTGTTTCCCTCAGTTCTCTGAACATTTTGGCAAATTACTGAATCTAAGGATGGGGTCATGGGAAACCCCAATTGGTAGCTGGTCAGTCAGAAGTCCCAAGCTTGTGCTTGGCATCTGAAGTGGGGGAAGTGTTGTGGGACAGAGGGCTTAACCTGTTGGATCTGACACTATGTCCAAGTAGACAGTAGCAATATTGAATTGAATTGTAGGACACCCATCTTGTTTCATCGAATTGGTGTGGGAAAAACCCACACATTTGGTGTCAGAAGTAGACACTTCTGGTGTTTGAGTAGAGCGTATAGAAAAAGTTGTGTTTTTCTTTCAAGAGCACCCACTAGGGCCCCTGTTAGCCCATCTACTACCTTTGTGAAAATTAAAGGGAAAAAAATTAGAGGACAGGCCCCTTCCTCCAGGAAGCAGCAGCTCTACCCAGATGAGCAAAACAATGCTTGGATGCCAGGCCTCCACTCACTCCCTTGGCCAGGTCTGCTCCCCCTACACAGCCATACGGGCTTGGTGCCTACTGAGGTGTGGCTGTGTGCTGCCTGCCAGGATAATTGGACGAGGCCTCTCAGGGCTTCTTGGAACCACCCAGGCCACAGCTGGCCTGGCCCTTAGAGATCACCTAGAATCATCATCATGGTACTTACAGTCGCCATTTATGAAATACTTATTGTGACCTAAGTATAATGCTAAGCATTTTATCTGCATCTTCTCATTTCAACACCCAAAAGGGCCACAGTGAGGCAGGGGCTGTCATCAATCCATTGTACATGTGAGGAAACTGAGGCTTCACATCCTCTGTAGTACTCACTTTCAGGCAGAGAGTAATGTGATGGCACGGTGACCTGCCCCTGGTTTCACTGCTAACCAGGTCAGGGTTTGGACCCAGCTCTCCTGACTGCAACCACCCCATCACTGGCCATGGCCTATAAGGGTCCATTATTATTACAAGAAAGGTGGAAAAGACACTGGCTTTCTGACCCTGAGCCAGTTAGTAACCTTTCTGCATCTCAGTTACCTCGTCTATAAGGTGAGGAAAATGAAGAGGTCTAACTTTGCAGGATTGTTTTGGGAATATTAAATGAGCGAGTAACTGACAGCACCTGGCAGAGTGCCTGGCACACAGGAAGTGCTCGCAAAGTGCTACCTCTTATTATCATCTTGGACCTCAGTCCTGGGAAATGGTGGGGGGGAAGTGGTAAAGAAAAAGAGGCAGCAATCAGGCTTCACGGTAGGTTTGGTGGCTGTGGTTTTTAGTTTTTATTTGTTTTTACTGTTTTTTCTACTCGACTGGCTGTGTGATCTGAGAGGTGTGACTGAGGCGGGGATCTGAGCGCTACCACCAGACACACTCTGCCTCTTGCTGTTCCCTGCTGGGAATGTCCTCAGACAGCCTCATGCCTTGCTGCCCTACCTCCTTTAAGCCTTGATTCAAAAGTCATCTTCCCCTGGAGTCCTTCCTGGCCACCCCCTACCTCCCTAAACTTCCTGTCCCTCTCCCCTACTTTATTTTTCTCCTTGGCATTTCATAAAATACACTGTTCATTTACCTCTACAATGTAAGCTCCAAGGGAGACAGAGATTCTCATCTGCTTGTTCACTGCTATCTCCAGTGCTTAGAACAGTCTCATTTTTTGACAAATGAATGAACCTACCTTCTTCATAGTCTGCCTGGAGTCTGTCTACCCTCACACAGGAAGCTATCCTCAATGCCAGGCTGAGCTGGCTAGGAGCTGGGAATGATGAATTCAACTTCACCGCTTCTGGGCATTCACGCTTTCTCTTCCATACAATGCCTCATTTAATGATATCTTCAAAATGGCCACCCAATTTTACAGCTGAGGAAACTGAGGCTCACAGAGGGGTATACTTGCTCAAGGTCACATGGCTTGTGAACAGCAGAGTCAAAATTCAAATCCAGGCCTGTGTGAACCCACAAGCAGTTTTTCCCTCTGCCATACTGCCGGATCCTGCTGTGAAGGGGCCGTGGCTGGTAAGGGCTCCTGTGGTAAGTATTTTGGGGTTCAAATAATAAGGGTCCATTATTATTACAAGAGAGATGGAAAAGACATGGCCCTTTCCTTTGCTCCCCACATCCAGCAGTCACCAAGTCTGGCTGAATCTGTGGCCCAGCTTGGCTATGGCTCTGGAAGCCTTCCCTTCAACCCGCCTCTGGCCTCCAAACTAGCTCAGGTCCTTGTTAACACTCACATGCTCCAGAGTTCTCTTGCCTCCAGGCTTACCTTCCACCTCACTAAGGGTCAATGTCACCATCGAAGGCTCAGGTGGTATCACTCTTGGGCTTGGAAACCTTCACTGGTCCCTGCTCACTTCAAAATAAAGCTCACATTCCTCAGCCAGGCGTTCAAGGTGTAGCTGCAATCTTCCTTTCTAACCCTGCCTTGTGTGTGTTTCCCTGCCAGCACCTGGTGTGCTCTCCAAACTCAACATGTCCCACGCCTCCATGCCTTGCCTCTACTGGTGCCTCTGCTGCAAATGCAACCTTTCCCTAACCTCTCCTCCAAATCCCTCCAAAATGGTCAGATCTAACTCAAGTGCCACCTCCTGCTTGGCCAGCCCTGACCCACAGGACAAGGGCAGTCTCTCTTCTGCTTGGCTTATCAACATTTTGTGCCCCTGTGGCCAGCACCCAGCAGCAGATATTAGGTTCTCACTCTCCATGCTGGGACTCCCTGAGTCACTTTGAAGACACCAGTCTTCTGGAGTGAATTGGTGCAGGTGCTAAGTTCTGTGGAAATTGGGAAGGTGTGTGTGTGTAGTGGGTGCACAGAGGCCCACAGAAAGCTTCAGAAGGGCAGCAGAGGACAGCATATAAGAGCACAAGGTCTGGAACCTGACTGCCTGGGTTCAAATCCAGCTTTTCCTCTTACTAGCTAAGAGGCTTTGAGCTAAATTACTTAATTCTCGGGGCCTCAGCTGTCTCATCTGAAAAAGGGAGATAATTAGAACACCTCCTTCCACCGGGCATTTTGAAGAACAAATGAGTGACCATATGTAAAAGCACTGAGAACAATACCTGCAGTAAGTATGGAGTAAGTGTTTACCACTATTGTTACTAGCAATGCCTTGGAGAAGGGGATCCACAGTGGCTGGCACAGGATAGCCCCCAAACCGGAGCTACTTTCCAGGTATGTTTCCCATATGCTACTAACTTACACCCCTGTCAGAAGCTAGGCAGGGCAGGTAATTAGCCCCATTTTACAGATGAGGAACGGAGGCTCACTCGGGGAAAGAGCCAGTGAGGAAGTGGTAGGGCCAGAGCCCCTCAGTTCTAGCCTAGGCCTCCACCAGACTATCATGCACCTGTTGTGCAGGCCTCACACAGCAGCCAGCACCCCCACCCCACCCCCACATCATGCAGGAGGGCCTGGCCGTAGTGCCCTCCCCGCGCCCCCGTGCATAGCCACCCTCCCAGCCAGGCCGGGCAGCGGGCACCGAGCAGTGCACACCTGGAGCACAGCCCCCGCCCCTCCACATTTACAGAAGGGCGCAGGCCCCAAAGGTAAGGAAAACCTGTTTTGAGGAATCTGCCTAGCGAGCGAATTCCGTTCCCAGACCCTTCCACAGTCGCAGGACAGCCCAGTGTGCGTCACAGAAGAGACGGAAAAGCAGAGATACCCGCAAGGGGGGCAGAGAGAGGGTGAAGCAGGAGGAGGAGACAGAACTTCATGTTTCTTTTTTCCATTTCAGTGACAAGAGTCACACCCGGTCTTTACATAAACATGGCCAAGGAGCCACCCTGTCCAAGCTCAGTTTCCTTGCAGCCGCCAGGCCTCTTCTCCCGGTGACCCTGACACTCTGGGCAGCCAGTAAGGGGCAAGCACACAGACCCTGCACAAAGACTAGCTGGGCCACCCTGACAAAACCCATGCCTCCCGCCTGCTGCCCTTGCTCTGCCTCATATTTATCTCTCTGCGTTCTTCACAACAGATCCCCACAGCAGCCCCACACGGCCACTTAAACACACAGAAGGCAGGCACGCACACACACACAGCTTGTGGCTGATCTCTCCCGTCTGAGGCCCACATTGCCCTTGTCACGCCACCTCCCTCCCCACAAGTGTTTTCTGACCAGCTTGTGTCCCAATCCAACAGCACAGACAGGCTCCCACAAACAACGTCACAAAAGAATCCCGTAGAGAATGTTGCAAACCACAACCTTCCCCTTGCTCGGGTGCCCACGATCCCGTAAACATAACCTGCACATTCCACCCAGAGCCCCTCGCACCACTGCCAGCTGTCCTATCAGCACCTGAGTCACACCCTGGGGTTTCTCACTTCCCACAGGATCCGCGGGACCCAAGTTCTGGACATGCACCCTGTATGCAACTGACTCATCACACAGACATACAAATCCATCCAGTGGGCCATCCTTGCTAAGGCTGGACCACACCTCAGTAGGCCACAGAAATGGGACCCAGATGGACACCTTCCAACTCAAAGGTACACAACTGTCCCTTCCAAATGCGCACATACACCCTGCACTCCAGTGCCCTTCACAGAATATACACCACGCCAGCTACGCAGAAAACAACAGTTCATAAATAGTTCATATGTGCAGCACAAAGCACATACGTGCATGAAAACACATGCTGGTAAAAAACATACAGAAAACGGCACATCTAACAAACTCCGCATGTATCGTGCCCTGCTTCGAATGCGGACCTGTCACCCAAAGCCACAAGGCCACATCTTGTAATTCTGCCCCACAGCATTGGACACCCCTCCCTCTGAATTTTTGTCCCCATGGCCCCCTACCCAGACCCCTTGCTGCCAGACTAGAGGACAGTAGTGTCCAGGAGAGGTTTACCTTGCCCCACAACACAGCAGGAGTCACACAATATCCAGGACTCACAGCCACAACCCTGCCCCGACGGCACGGCGGCTCCAGGGCCCCTGTTCGCTGGCGCACCCCACACACCCCAACTCTGGGGCGCTTGGCGGCCCACCCCTCCCCCTCTCTGGCTGGCTCCTACGCCATCGCCCTCCCAGCAGCTTACAGCGCCGGCCCAGGCTCACACCCGCCCCACCCCACCCCCAACCTGCCCCACGGGGGGAGGGGAACGCTAGGCTGCAGAATTAACCCTTCAAATGGGGAGGGAGCGCGGCCCTTTCCACGGCCCCAGACGATCGCGCCCCCCGCTGCCGTGGCCGGGTCGGGCGCCTACCAGGGCCCCCTTAGTTGCCCCCCCAGCGCGGTGCGCGCCGGGAGGCGGGGCCAGGTTCAGCCCCCGACCCCTGAGCCCCCAGGTCAACTCCAAAGGGGAGCAAGCGCGGCGCCGGGCAGCTGGGAGGGGGCCCAGCCGGTGGCTCCGGTCTACCCTGGCCCTGCCCGGTTCGCCCCGGGGCCCACCTGACTGCGATGGCGCCGCGTCCGCCAGGCCCGGCTCATCACCGTGGCCGCCCCCGGCCGCTCGGGTTTCGCCCGCCTCCAGCTCCGGCTCCGGCTCCGGCCCAGGCACCCCCAGCGCCCGGCCCCGGCCCGGCCCCGCTGCCGCCGCCGCCGCTGACATCATCGGCTCCCCCCGCCCCGGTCCTACCCCCACCTCCACCCCCGGAAACAGTACCCCCCCAGCGCCGCCGCCGCCACCGCCGAGAGGAGGCCGGCGCAGCGCAGCCGACACCGACGCAAGGCTCTGGGGCTCCGGCTCCCGGCGAGCGCGCCGACGGCCCTCGCCCGAACCGACCCCGGGAAGGGAACAGCGCCGGGCAAGGCCGCCGGACCGCTGGGCACCGAGCAGAGAGCGGGTCTGGCGGTAGAACCCCCCACAACGCCACACGACTACCCGCTCCCTGGTTAGGGACTCCACGTCCCCGCTCCCCCGCTCGCCCTTCACTGATCAGTGCACTCCGCCCAGAGTACGCACACCCTCTCCGCCGACACACAACATGGCAGGCTCACAATCAGGCGCAGTTGGGACCCGCAGACCCAGGCTCAGCAATACAGGGGCAGCCCTGGACACACACACACCCTCCCTAGAAACGCACAGAGGCCGCAGCCACACCGCGGGCCAGGAAGGCTCCGGCCCTCCAGAACGGGCGTACATAAATGACTACCAGTGCAGATGAACACGCAGCTTGGTATTTTGTCCCCACCGGCCAGATACAGCCACATCTATACACTTGTGTGTAAACGCAGAGGCCTTGTTATGGGCCTCCTGGGTCAGCACCAACAAAACACCAGGTGGAAGCACAGACAGAAGAGAAGGCATTCCTGAAACTCCTGAGGGACGGTCCCCGAGACTCCTCCCTGGTGTTCAAAAACTGACAGCTCAGGAGAAAGAGGAGCCAGTCCTCAAATTCTTGGTCTAAAACCCCTCGGAAACAAGGTGACACGTAAACAAATTAATTTAAAACCAAGCACGTCTCATGACAGAGCTAGTTGTAAAGAGAAAAAACAGAACCAGATGAACTTTGGAGTCATGGAGTTACAGATACAACTCCAGCGGAGTTATATAGATACATAGATATAAAGCCAGCGGAGTGGGGAACAATTAGAAAATTGGCCCACCCCCACCTTAGGGAGGTTCCAGGGAAGAACCTCCCACGTCCCCTTAGGAAGGTTTTAGGGAAGAACCCCACCCCCACTCTAACCAGGTCACAAGGGCTGGAACTCTGAAGGCCCCAGGTTCCCCTAAACCAGGAGGAGAGGAGGAAGTCCAAGGAAAGATAGTGAGTGTAGGGGCCAGGGAGGCATAGCCCATTCTCTGAAGCTCCTGGCTGCTCTCTATCTCCTCCTCCCCTAACACTTCCCAGCTGCCCTAGAGACATCCACAAATTAAATTTATAATGGTGTACTCAGATGTCCCTGAAACCTGTGACATCACACAGACACACAGCATCTGAAGTCACCTCCCCTTCCTCAAACCAACAGAGCATCCCTGGGTCCTCTTTATCTCCTCCCATGAACAACTTAAAGAAACAATGCTCCAGGACAGCTTACTCCCTGTTTCCTGCTTTAGAGGCTCATGCCTCATCATTTTTCAGGCCCTTTCTAGCTCCCAGGAGTTCCTCTGCAAGACAGCCTGGCCCTCTACTGTCCCACAGGGTCCTAGACCCCAACCTGGCATTTGTCCTGTCCCAGATCCCCTGGGCTGTGGCTGCCCTAATGCCGGAGCTCCTTTCTCCCTAACAGGCTGACAGGCACCCCTACATCAACCTGCTGGACTTCACCCAGCTATCGCAACCCTCCACTCTGCCCAGCCTTCCCTTGAACCAGTGCTGCCAGCCCTCTGATGCCACCAAGGGTTTGCTTGTAGTCCTGCTGGGTGGGGGCCTCCTTGCTGGCTTTGTGGGCACCTTCTTCTGCATGGTTTACCAAGCTTCCCACTTACCCTCACTGGAGCTGCTCATCTTTTGATGCCTCTTCCACTTTCCTATTGACCTGCAACTTAATGCATGGTGACCCAGTGGTGAGACCTCCTGATGTCCGGGGCCAGGTCTGCCTCCATGTCCTGCTCAATGTCCTCAGCATCGGATGTGCCTATAGTGCAGTTCAGTTAATACCTGCTGGCGATGCAGCCACCATCTGCAAAGTTTCTTCTTCCGTCTGCTCTGCTCTCCTTGCCCTCTGCCTTGAGAGCCAGGGTCTCAGCGGTATGACTGGTGCTGCCTTGAGACTAATCATCATTGTGGAATCTGGACTAAGGACACTACTGGAGGGAACCACGGGCTTGTACACTGCCGTGGGCTACACACTCACTTTCCTGGGTGGCCTGGCACTGTCACTGGGGTTTCCAGTGTGTCGCTCCCTGGACTTGCCCTCTTGCCTACCAACAGTAGCCTTCCTGTTTGGCTTGGTGGGGTGGATGGTCTCTGTGCCAGGTCTCTCTGTGCTGCAGACCCCCGTGCTGCCCAGTGATCCTCTGAGTTGGAGCTGTGTGGGGGCAGTGGGGATCCTTGCCATGGTCTCCTTTGTGTGTGTGAGCTACGGCCGTCACCAAGGCCCGCCCTGCTCTGGTGTGTGCTCTCCTGCACTGTGAGGTGGTGGTAGCCCTGTTGCTGCAGTATTATATGCTCTGTGAGACTGTGGCGCCCTTTGACATCATGGGAGCAGGGGTCATGTTGGTCAGCTTTGCTATCATGACTGCCCAGAACCTCAGGTGTGAGAGGGAAGGGCAGGGGGAGGAGCGAGATTGAATTTAAGAGCCTGAGGGTCTGGAGGGGGTGGCGGTGGAGGGGCAGGGGTAAATAGCAGGAGAGACTGCAATACAAACATGGGAGAACAAGTGCCTGGAAAAGAACTGATGTGGGAGAGGGACACCCCTTGGAGTCAAGGGTGACTTGGGGACTTGGTGGAGAGGGACCTCCTAGAAGACCTGAAACTGATAGGGAAATATTTACAAGGTCAGAAATCTAGTCCAGGTGGCTCCCTTCTGCTTCTAACCCAGGACTGATGGGGGAGGGTCTGTCCCCTGCTACAGCACTCATAAAATCAACCCCCCCAACCCCTACATGGCTGGAGAGCTTCTAACCTAGTGGTTCCCCCCTCCCCTTTGTTCCTCTCTCCACCAGGGACTCAGTCCCCCAACTCCCTTTTCCCCTTGCTTGCTGCCTGCTTGCTGTGCACGTAGAAATGTTGCAGATACGGAAGCAGAAAGATATATATTGCTCCCCTTGCCTTTGTTTGGGGCTCAGACCTTGGGAGAGTAGTCCCCTCTGAGCCCACTGGTGTAAAATAAAACCTCAACACTCCAAGACCTCTGAGTGCCGCTTGGTTCTTCTATCAGCGATCCAGTCCAGGTTTTTCAGGTTTTTCAGTAACGAAACAAGCCTGGGGACCAAGAAATGTGGTCTAGGTTGGGGCTTGGAAATCAGGGCATAACTAAAGGTTAAGTGAAGTCTGCAGAGCAAATCAAAGGGGCTGAGCCAGCCAGGCCATGAGCCATGGGAAGGATTTTTCCCTCAGTAGCAGAGAGAAGAGCATTGTGGCTGGAGTGTTGGGGGCTTTCAGCCAAACAGAGCAAGCAGCTGGGGGTATGGAGTCTGCCTTTTTTCCGAGCAATGGTTTCCCTTCCTTGTAGTTATGCCTCTCCACCTGTTGGGGAGCATTGTGTATTTTCCTCGGTCCTTGTCCGCACCACGACAAAGAATTGAAGGGCAGAGACACAGTAGTGAAGCAGAGTAAAGTTTTATTTAAAGTTACTTAGAGAAAAAGTGCAGCAGGCAACCTCAGAGAGAAGAGGAGCCCTGAAAGGTTGGAGAGAGAGAGTTTAAGATTAAAAGGTTACGTACTTAGAAAGTGCAGGCGACCTCAGAGGAGGAGCACCCTGAAAGATTGGGGGTCCCCCCTTTTAAGGATTCTTCAGGAATGTGACTAAGGGCTGGGGTTGCAGACCTGTTAAGTGGTTTTTGAATACTTAGAATTAACTCAACACAAGGAACCTCCTGCTCTGATTTCTCCAGCTTCTTGGTCTGGGAGCATATCTAACAAGACTGCCTGCCCAGCCCCCAAGGTGGGCTGAGTTATTGTCTGTTTGCTAAAGAGTAAGTTTAGAATCGTAATTCTTAACTTTCTGGGTGTTAAAATGCAATCTTATCTTTAAGATGGATTCCTTCCTACCTTTTACTATATTGTCTATGGCTGGGCCTGCATGCTAAATTTGTTGCCTAGGTTGCAAACTACTTGATTAGGGCCAAAGGAGAAAAAAACAGTATAAGGTAAAGTTACAAAATAAGCTGGGCTTGCATGATTAACACAATAAAGACATAGGTTATGCTGAGGTACCCTCCTTTACCTGAGGAATATTCAAACATTCCAGGCCAAGTTGCTCCTGGCTTTTTGAGCTTTAACTGATTAGCTCTTTTTAGTGGACTTTCCTTTTTTTTCTTTCCACCCCGCTTATATCTATTTTCCTGCCTAACACACCCACCTCCCTCCCACCTCGGGGTGGTGACGTGATATTGACATCAAATAAGGATCACTCTGGCTGTGCAGTTGGTGTCACCTGTTTTGGAAGGAGACTGGAAGTCCTACTCCCCTCTTATTGGAGAATCCTTTGAGATCACTCCCCCTCCCCCAGTCACTTCTGAAATATTCTAGAAGGGGGAGGTCTT
>JAVSCE010002069.1:0-45569 GCA_032199065.1 Smutsia gigantea
CTGTCCTTGATCTGACCTGTTCAACCTATTTACTAATGACTTTGAGGAGATAATTGACTACTTCCTTATCAAATTTGCTAGAGAGGATAGTTAATTTGATATGAGACCAGTATATGTATACAACATGCTTATATATGTAAATTTGTGTGTGTGTGTGTGTGTATATATATACATATGTGTGTATGTATAAATTGTGTAATAGGCTTAGTTCAGACTGAAATAATAGGCTTAGTTCAACAAGGCTTAGTTCAAATATAAGTCAAAAGTCTTGCCTCAGTACTAAACAACGATATCTTGCTTTAACAGTAGAAAATATAGAAAAGATTTGAGGGTTTGAATCAAGTTTAAGCTCTATGAGAGTGATTTATATATGTATGTATATATATATATGTGGGGGAGGTACATATCAACTTTGTTACATTGAATAAAAGGGAAATGTTGAGAATGACACTACCTTTTGGACTTACCAGTCACCATGAGGTATGAATTCACTTTGGAAGCTATTCTTTACAGAAAGACATTGACGAGCTAACTGGAATATATTCTCAAGTGGGGTATCTGACGTTTTAAAATCAAGTCAATTTAGAAGAGTGCAAGGAAAATAATACTAACAATAATAGTAGCAACTAACATTTACTGACCCCATATCACATGTCAAACATGACCCTATGTGTGACACAAGGATTATCACCATTAATCTCATGACCTAATTAGGTACTATTGTCAATTAGAGTACTGCGATACAGAGTGGTTAGGCAACTTGTCCACATTAGCAAGTTGGGAAGACACTGTGGCAACTGCTTATACTGCTTCTGCTTACACTCGGCAGCAGCAAAATGGACTCCACATGCTGCCAGCTAACTGAGTTCCAATGTCAAATCTTAGGCAAGAACATCTGATTGGTGTGAGCTAAATAAAACCCTAGGTGCAAGGGAGTCTAGAAATGGCACTTTGGCTGTTAAGGCCTCTTTAGTTCAGGAAGGGACACTAGAAGGTAGTTAGAATAGTTGCTCAGCAAGCCACCCACACAAACCAGTGCAGGAAGGCAGGTAACAAACATTAGTCAGATACTTTCTAAGTGACAGATGCCCCCACTTCACACCCATTATTTCATTTAAACTTGAAAATTTCTACAGAGGCAAATCATGAAAGAGATAAAAGCTACAGAGACATACTTCTGTGTGCAATGTAAAGAAGCATTTCCCAAAAATTATAATTGCAAAAAAATACATCAGAATATTGCTGTTGAAGTGGTGATTTCCCCATCACTGGAACTGTGGAAGCAGAGCCTGTATGACTGCCTTGTTGCAGAGAGGATCCAAACCTTAGGTGAGATTTTGAACTTGGCCTCCAAGGCTTTTTTCCCAGCCCTCAGAATCTGAGGCCCTGCAGTTAGTGCCACAATGATTAACAGACTCCGGAATGAGTAGATATTTTGTAGCAGAGAAATAAAAAGACAAAGATATTCTGAAGACCAAAGCTTGACACATGACAATTTTCAGTTTTATTGCCTAAAAATATAAAAAGGTTTAATCACCAAATATAGTACTTAATTTTTTTAAGTCCAAGGAATTTTATTCCACTGGAAAAGATTTCTCCAGCTAATTAATTTACCTATAGGGAAGATTATCTAAAACCTCATGCTTTTCTGTGGAACGTCTAATTGAATATATATTTATGGCAGGTCCTAAACTATCTACAAGAGCTTCCCAAAACAAAGGAGCTTATAATAAATTTTTTATACTAATTTTAGACCAAACAACTTGTTTTTCTAATCTTGTAGCAAGTCACTTGCTTATAGTTTCTATATTAAATATTAATTGAAAATTAAATCTTTAAATGTTTTTACCATAACTTATCTAAATTCTTAAAAGCTTAGACATAATTTCCTCCTAATTTCATAGTCTCCCTTTCCTTTCTTTTCCAGTTTCTTATCTGTCTCATTTTATTTCCTGTTCTTCTGTCATAAATTTGGAGCTTCCCAGCATATGCCAAGACAGTTTGAATTCGAGGACTCAGGAATGTATCTAGTCATACACAATTCTATAAATATTCTTTGCATCTAGTTCTAGATCCTGAGAGAAATAAACTCATATTTACATTGAGTTTTATTCCCATTGCTTTTAGTCATGGCTCCCAAAGTATGGTCTGAGAACCTCTGGGCACCCCTAGGACCCTTTCAGGGATCTGTAAAGTCAAAATTATTTTCATAATAATACTAAGATGTTATTTGCCTTTTTCACCCTCATTCTCTCATGAAAGTACAATAGAGTTTTTCAAAGGCTACATAATGTTTGATTACTCTGAGGTTAACATGTCAGATTTATTGTTATTTTTGAATGTTACATATTTATTAATATATTTTGAATATATTTCTAGCATATGTTATTTTTTAGTAATTTTTAAGAATCTAAAGACTAAGATGTCTAAGAACTTTGGTGTAGGGCAGTGATTCTCATTTGGGGGAGGGCAGTATTGCCCTCTTGGGCATTTTAGAGATTTGTGGGGAAGGGAATTTAGTTGCCACATTGATTGGGGAGTATTGCTGGTATTTGGGGGGAAGGAGTTAGAGATGCTAAATGTCCTACAAAGCTTTGGACAATCTTAATAGAACTGTCCATGTTTTTCATGACTAAATATAGACATTGATACAGGTTTTAAATCTGTTTCATGATCATCTGAGCCTAGATTGCATCCTGAAATACATAATATTTATTCAAGTCTTGAAATGGCTGCCATTGTACATAGTAAGTACCAAATACCTTAGGAGAGCCTCCAAGGCACTTCATGATCTGCCTTCCCTTTACTTCTCTGACATGGTCTATTATTTTTCTAGTTGCTCGCTATGCCCCATTATCAGGGTCGCTGAGCACACCAGGCTGTTGCTCTAGCTCTTCTCTCTGCCTGGCACACTTTTTTCCAACCAACTCCTTCATTTCCTTCAGTCCTTGGCTTGCGTCTCGCCTTCTCACAGAGACCTACTCCAAATCACCCCAATTAACTGTATAGATTAGATCCTTCCCAGCACATTTCAAGCCCTTTAATATGCTCTATTTTTTCCCGTTAACATGTATTACTCTCTTCATATAATATCATCTACTTATTAATTAGTTAATAGTTCAATATTGATTCTTTTTCTCTTCCATCCCCACTGCAAGTAAACTCCAAGGAAGCAGGGACCTTCCCTTTTTTGTTCATGTGGCCTGGCACATAGTAGGCACTTGATATATATTTTGTGAGTAAATCAATATATGAATGATTTTATTGTAAACAGTTTTCTGTTTAGTCCTCCTTTATAATAGCATGAAGATACTATATTAAATTTTGAAATCATATATGGGTCAATTTTATTTCAGAATACAAAGGAGGCCATTACAAAATCTTCAATATAAAAAAAGATGAATTACATGTAATGGGCTGAGAGCCACAACTCTAGGGGGCCAATTTTCCTGCCACACTAAAACCTGCTTCATGACTTAGTGAGAAAAGAGAAGCCCTATTATTATTACTTAGTCCCAGAATTAGACCCAGTTGGAACCTAGTGAAGAGTGTCAGTTAACATAATTCTACCAATCAAATGTTTAAAATATATTTAGGTCAGTTGATGAAAAAGGCTAAGGTCAAAGCCCCATCTCCAATGATAACAGAAAACTGGAAGATGTCTCCAACAAACACTGCTTTTTGTCTTAGTGGATACTATGGAATTCCCTCAATTACGTATGTCATGATTTAAATTCCAGTTTGTAGAAAGGACAGACGGCAACCTTAATTATAATTTAAAAAACATTGACAGTATAGCCATTTTGAACTGTAGCACCTGAGGAAATTAAGCCAAGGAGCTCAATTGTGCAAGCTAAGTCCAAAATAAATGGTCCTTATGGGTATGAATTACTTTCCATGCTATTGAAAGCCTTCTGTATTTTTGGGCACACCACAACAAAAGCATGGTCACTGGGTCTACCCTACACACGTTTTTATAACACATCACATCCAGCAAACTGTGCTGCTTGTCAGCAGTAAAATGTGCACAAAACCCACCACTGATGTGTCAGCATTGACTTTCTGTTCTGGGAGCAGGAATATCATTCAGTGTATGTTGAGTGGCTGTAATGCTCAAAACAGTAGCATGCACTGAAGTCATCTGTTTGCCCACAAAACAGGTAGCCAGCAAGCAGGGGTGGGATCCCACAGTTCTTTATAAAGATGTCGGTGTTGTAACCTCACAAAGCAGTGGCGAGGAGTGGGAGAGAATTAGCCAGTTAGCACAGCCTACTTAATCCTCAGTGCCATCTTGAAGAGTGCCAAAAAAAGATGCCCACTGGAGACAATTTTGATGTTTGTTTTTACTGGTGTAGGAATGGCTTTTTCACCATAAGAGTAACTGAGGTAATAGAGTATATGCTTTAAACTGTTATTTATTTTTATGAGTTAAGGTAAAAGAGTCTCTTTCTAATTTTAATTCCCTTGGGAGATTTTTCTTCTTACAAAAATCCATAGAAAAAAATAGACCCTAATATGTAACTAGAGTATGGATAAATGCACCAATCCTAACATAATAATTTTAAGTCTCTATTTTACAGTTGTTATAGAACATATATCTAGGTTTTTGTGTTATGGAGACCCTACAAAAGGGATAAACAAAAAGATCTAAGCTAAATATTTTTTGTCATAAATTGTTAAGATCTTCTTTTTATGTAATTGCCCTCCACTTCTAAAATTGCTGGTGATGGAGATCTGTAATCACCATAGATCACCAGGGTCATCTCCACTTGGGAAAAGTCTTCACTTCCATTTCCCCTTCCTGTTCTAGCACTGGAGAATGATATATGTCCTTCTCGCTGCTTCCATCACACCTTTCACCTACCTTTCTTACAGCGCTTACAACCCTGCACCATAATTGCGTATTTACATGTCCATCATGCCCACTAAATTGTACGTGCCTTGAGAGCTGGACTACATCTTAATCATACTTACAATGCTGGGGTGAGAAGAGCAGACACTCAATAAGTAATGAATGTTCAAAAGGTATTCCTATTTCTCTCTAGAAATTGTCAATGTGGAAAATTGCCATGTTCTCAAGTAAGGCTAAGAATCCCTTCTTGCTGTCATGGCAGTTAATGCCATCAACCTCCGTGCCCCACCCCATCCTCACCCAGTGCTGCTGCAATTTCTCTCTTGGATCCAAACCAAAATCTCCAGTTTCTTGCACTGCAAAGAAGAGGCTTAGGCACCTTTTAAGCCAAAATAGTGAAAGTTAAGGAAGAGCTAGTTGGTAGCCACAGATCTGCTTTAGTCTTATGACAAGAATGAGTGAGAGACCAGAGGTTATATAATCTGTGTTCCCATACATATAGGCTCTTTAGCCAAAAATTATCAGGAACAAAATACACCTGAACTTTGGGTGCTGCCTCCATTTCTTGTACTTGTAGCCATGTAGTTCTGAACAAAATTATTACAGGGGATGATGGCTTTGTATCACCCTCTAGAGCTTTTCAGAACACCATGCCCTTTATAGACATCAACACTGCATCCTCTAATCAACCCACTCCTCAGATACTCTCAGCAAGCATGGTGGCATATCACAGGGTCTAACTGGAATGATAACAGGATGAAAAGAAGGAATCATTAAGGAGATAATTAATGGTTAGGTCCATCACTGGTATTTCTGTAAATGTTTTTGTTTGTTTAAGTGGCACATAATCAAGGCTGCAAAATTTAGGAACTGAAAAGCCAGTCATTTAAGCATCATTTGTAAACCAGATAAGCACATTAACTATGTGTAGCCACTTCTTTAAAATTAAACTGTAGTGTATGCTCTTTAGTAGTAAGTTCACAGAATTTGATGTTGTATGTTTACTGTTGTTTTGGTTGAAAGAGCTGTTCATTTTTAATTGCCCTTGAATCATGCAGTGGCAGAAAGATAGTTTCTAAATTAGTAAAAAATAACATAGGTGGTACTCATTACTGATAACTGTAGATACATAACTTTCTACAAGTCAAAGATGAATAGAAGTTAAGTATCAGATTGCTTGCTCTCTCCTTAGTCTCAGTTTTCCTTTTTGCCAGATTATTTTTTTCCAGACTCAGAGATACCTAGTCTGAGCATTTTGTTGAATACTTCCTGTCCTTGAGAAAAAAGACTGACTTGGCTGTGTTCAGTGACTTGTTTTCCATCTCCAAATAATATCAGGCATAGCGGATTGTTCAGTATTGGCATCTGCAAATCCTGTCGGTTCTACCTTCAAAATATACCCAGGGTCCAACCATTTTCCATCACCAAGATTGTTGCAATATCCCAACTCTTCTCCCTACTTCCTCCAACACTGCCTCTCTACCTTATTCTCCAAAGAGCAGCCTTTAGATCATGTCACACCTCAACTCAAATCCCTTGAAAAGCTTCCCCTAGCTCTTAAAGTGAAAGCCAGGTCCTACAAGAGACCTGCCACCCTCCCCGTGCCCCTCTGACTATACCATCTAATGCACTCCCCCAACCCCCAATCCATTCGTCCAGTCTTTCTGGCTTCCTGGATATTCCTAGGAACACCAGGCAGAGACATTTCTCTGACATTTCCGTGACCTGTTCCTCCAGGTAGCTTGCTCCCTGGCCTCTTTCATTTGTTTGCCCATGTGTCACTTTTCAGTAAGATGTTCTCTGGCAGCCCTTTTAAAAATTGCACATACACACCAGCACTCCCCATTACCCATCTCATCTTTATTTTCTCCATAGTACTCAGCCACTTTCTAAAATACTATAAAATGTTTCTATTCGTGTTGGTGTCCTTCATCAATGTAAACTCCATGAAGTCAGATTTTTTTTATGAATTATGTTCTGCACTTCTATCTCCTCAACACATAGAATACTGCCTGGCATGTGGTAAGTTGTAAATATTTATTGAATGAATGAATCTGTAGTTAAAACATTAGCCAGTTCTTCCTGTATATGACCTACTAACTAGGATATGGCACAGTTATTGGGAAAGGTTTTGCCTAGTGGCTCACACTTAAATATGCTTAATTAAAGGGAGCAGGGACCATAGGTTAGAGCAAGTTAAGGTCAGATCTAGGTTTGAATAATAGCTTCACTACTTACAACTTGTGTGACCTGGTGAGTTATATAATCTTCCAGCCTCAGTTTTCTCATCTGTAATATGGGGATAGTAAAAGTAACTTTCTCACAGAATAGTCATAACATTTTTTGAGCAAATGGGAAAAAATCATAATGTTGCATTTTATAATAAAAACTCAGTAAATGTGTAAAATTATTATAATAAAAAATAGATTTTTGTTAAGTTTTTTGGTAAAATATTTTATAAATGCTTACTCTTTTGACCATAAAATTTAGCTCAAGATGTGCATTGTTTTGTTATTTTTGTATTTAATCTCAGCTTGCTCGGCCTCTGAAGGTTAGGCCTTTCTCCCCAGAGCACTGGCCTCTCACTTTGAACTTCAGCACCTTGTTCAGAGCTCTTAGAAACACATGGGGTATTTGAGGATTTGAAAGGTTTAGTGTATCTCAAGTGAGGGGTAAAGGTATTAAGATTGGAGATGAGGCTTAAATGTTATATTCCATGCCATATGATATAGATTGTAACCTATAGGCTCTGGGAAGATATCAAAGGTGTTAAACTTGAGAATAAGGTTTCTGGGAAGTGTAAAATGACAGAATTTACATGGATTGATTCATATCACTGACCACAGTTCAGTCTTTAATATGACCATAAGCACATTAAGAATCATACATTTCAAATTAGGAAATTTCAGCATAAATTAAATCCATGTTAAATAGTTTATCTTAGGCAAAAGGCTCCTTTTTATTATTTTTTTAATGTAAGCACCATTACATTCCACATAGTGTCTAACATGGTCTCTTAAAGATTATATTGCTTACCCATTTCAAATTAGTTATAAGACAGAAGGATATTTTTGCCCATGATTGTATACCTTTGGAATTTAGAATAGCAAAATAACGAGTACTGTTGTCAAAGGGTGCTCAAACTGTTTTTGGTGTGGAAATGTCTTTAGTGCTTTCATATCTTTATTCTAATAGAAAAGAGTGACTGAGAGAGTAAATAATATGGTGATAGATGGCTGATGTTGGTTTTTCTAGGAATGGTGTTGAGAAATAACTAAATGCTAAGAGAATATAGTCTTTGCCTCATGGGGTTAGGGTTTGAGAAATGTATTCATTTCTTAACAAGATATGGAAAGTGTTAAACATTAAGAGCAGATTCTGCTTCTAAGATCTTTCAGCCACTCGCTGACTCCTGGTTGTTGTTGTTTTTTTGTCAGCAAATAAAGATGTAGGAACAAAGAAGGTGATTTAAGAGACTTTCCACGGGGTTGGTTAAAAGTATGGAAAACCTCTTACACAACTGAATATAATTCCTTATGGGGAAAAAAATCCAGTGAGGATTTTCATCCTCTGCTTATAGAAGTTTAAAGTAAATTGTTCCCCCATAGAAAATGGTCCCTGGGAGTTTGTGTTTTGCTATTGGAGAAGTGGTGTGACTTTAACTGAAACTATTAGACATTGTTGATCATTTGAGGGCAAGTAAAACCAAGTGAATCGGAATGTAGTAGTAATGCAAGTAAAGCAGGTGAAAACAAAGGAACAAAAATGCCAAAAAGTGCTATCTTTATATAGGGTTATTTCTACTAAATTAAGATGAATATGAATGTATATACATATGAGAAAAATTAAAAGGAGGTCTCAGGAAGAGTATCTGAGTTACACTTGTCTGTTAAGGGAATGTCTCCAAAGCTAATCATTTAATCTAAAGCTCTGTCTAAAGTGAAGGTGAAGAAATTATTCTTTTGACATGGAATTCTATGATAAATATGTCTTTAATTTTCTCTCTGGCTGTTATAGGTAGATATGTTTTACCTCTCCAACCTTCTTATAAGCTATTTGAGGTTGTAGTTTTATATCCTCTGTTCTTTTGTTCACATAATAGTACTCAACACAAATCTAACTGAAAAGAAAACAGTATGAGTGGGGTGAAATAGGTGAAGGGGATAAAGAAGACCAAACTTTCAGTCATAAAATAAGCCACAGGGATGAAAAGTACAGCCTAGGGAATATAGTCAATAATATTGTAATAACTTTGTATGGGGACAGATGGTAACTACACTTACCATGGTGAGCATTTCATTAGGCATATAATTATTGAATCACTATTTTGTACACCTGAAACGAATATAGTATTTTATATCAACTACAGTTCAATAAAAACAAATTAAAAAAAGAACAAGGTTTTGAAAATAATCTACCTTTTCTACTTATAGCTGAATTCTATAGAAGAAAATAAAGTTGTTGAAGTGGCAGATAAAACCTATTACAGTGTATTTTGATTAACAAAATGTTCTTTTTGAATACTATTTTCCATGTGTGTATGAGTTTGTAAGTGGTAATAGCAGCAGGTAGGGCAAGACCAATGAAGAAGTTGGGGGAGAAAAGGTACTACAGATCCTAAGCCAGAGGTTAAAAAATTTACCAGACCTCAAAGACTTTCAATTCTCTATTCTTTATTGAAAATTATTCCTAGGACCCAAAATTGAGAAGACTCCCATAAAGTTAAATTATGCAATTATCCTGCAGTATATGAGGCCACTGAACACACACATATTAAATCTCTTTTTTAATATAAAATTAATAAATTAAAGGTGAGCCAAATTTTGTCCAGCTCATTTTAAGAATTACAATACGGCAAGTAAATACAGTGCTGTGTGGGAATACACAGCCTATCTGTCACTGATAGCTAATGAATTCCTCCCTATTAAAATTTAATTGAAAATCTTCAATGATATTTCAGCTTCCGCAGAAGTGTAAACTACTGTGACTACAATTCACAATGCATTTAAAACAATTATTCTTTATCATTAAAGTTAATAATATGCACATTAACCTCTTATGTAGTCTCAATCAATATTGTAGTTTAAAAGATATGACCTCTGGACAGCTTTGTCTAAATATTGATTTCATTGTCATTTGTATAAGGTATCAAACAAATTACATGTTGCACTAATATCATTAATGTTCCCCCTTAGAGTCTCTGGTTTTATGGCTCTCGTAATACAGGACATGACATTACAAAATATTAAGGACATCACAAAATGTAATTGCCAAATGGACAAGATTTGACTATGGCAGAACAGAGTCACTGTAAACAGATGATAACTTACAAATCCTTTACTCTCAGTGGACAGAAAAGAATACGGCTTTTTAACAAGATCTTTGGAGTTTTTCTTTCTCAGAGGGTCTAATTTTACCTTCTTGTAATGCCATAGATGCTGCAGGAAAAAATCTAAAGTCAGATTAAAATGTTGTAATTCTGCAATATAGCAATTTTCCCAAAATAAACTTGTTTAGAAATTTCTGTTACAAATTACTAGCAAGTCAGATAAATTGGAAAATAGATGCATACAAGTAAAGGGCCTGAACCTTTCAAATGGTCATTATTAAATTAAATAAAAACTGATTTAGGGATGGGCATGCATCACATTTTCTCTCATAATTGGCAATTATATTATTATTTTTGTAAAAAAATCTCAAATGGAAATACTAGCTATATAATTTGTTCTCTTTTACTTTTTTGGGTTCTAAATTGCTATGAATTCACAACATTCATATTGTTAACATCATCCAGTTACACCTATTTTGATGTTTTTTTTTTATTTATTAAAATTGTACTTTACCTTTCATTTTCCATAAGACTTTTTAGAAAAGAGATGGGTTCATGATTAGGGCATTGTGGACTGTAGGAGTTATTTATACTAAAAACGTTCCCCCATAATCTCTTGTAGGTAAAAGTGACCCATTTTGTGTAGTTGAACTGAACAATGATAGGCTGCTAACACATACCATCTACAAAAATCTGAATCCTGAGTGGAACAAAGTCTTCACATTGTAAGTAGTCATTACCTTGAGCTCATTTCAAAAATGGTGCTAAGTGATATTTATTTTTGAGATTTTGTTTATTCTTAACTGATTAACAACTCAATGCATCTGGCCTGCCTTTGCTAGCAACGGTGAATATCATAATTGCATTATCTTCCTGAGAGTGAAACATGCAGAAAGAATATGCCATTTTTCACAAATATTTTTAAAAACTTATTTTTATATGATTTGACAAAGGATTTTGCTCCCATTAATTGAATTGCCATACTGCTTCATCCTTTTATACTTTCTATAGAAAATCTCCCCAGTTGCATTGACACCAAGGAGGACAAAGCTCTATTTGTTCCATTGCTCAAATCAGCAAACAATCTGGTCTCTAATTCGTCAGATGCTTTAGTTTTGGTTTGTTGCATTTTAGCACAATAAAAATATTAAGTATTGTCCTAGTTACGAAAACACCATTTCAGTTAATTTTCCTTTTGTTTTAAAAACTTTGTAAATCTTTTCCATCATGCACTGTAAAAGCTGTCAGTGCTAAACTATAGTATCTCCTAGATTCGTCTTTTCATTTTTTTTTCTAAACTGGGCATTACAAATGAACTCTGAACAAAGGAAAACTCTCCAAACAGAAGTACTTCTTAAAAGTTTTCTAATATAGTTTTTTTATGAAAAACTTCTAAATTCTTCATTAATTTCTTATAATGTCTCAGCTTAAGAGCCAGTAACTAATCAGATTTAATTATCTGACCGATTTATCTTTAAGGAATCCTACATTTTTATAAGAGATGAAAGCCTGGTCAGGAGACTTGCACTCCTAAAAAGGTTGTGGAGAGTGTTTTTCTCTGGAATGCGTAATTGAATGAATAGGTTTGATTATTATCAAAGCCATTAATTGATTGTGCCCTGATAAAGCCTCTTCTCACATGTGGTTGCAGTCTTTCTGTAATGATTATATTCATTTTTTATTTTCTCTTAATTCATGTTTTTTTGGTAAACAGTTTGATAAAAGAATAAATGCTGTCAACAATTGGGGTTTATTTTTCTAGAAACAAAATATGAAGAGCTCACACAGTTGTTTATTAACATATGTTGTCTTTGGAACATAATGGAACACTACTTAATTTCTAAATCCTGGGGTGGTACAATAGCTATCAATGTTACATTTTCTCCATTCTGGTTAATTTTTATTGTAAACCTAACAGAAAAAAGTATATATTTTGGTTAAAGCTGTAAACAAAAATGAGATATCCTATTACTACAAAAAAGAAAAATTATATAAAGTATACTGAGACTCTTGCTGGTATCAAAGTGGAGGGTGATAAAAAGATAGGAATTATTGAGATAATGAGAAGAAGGAAAAGTCTCAGAAATATCAGAGCCACTTATTGGTGGTTTGGTTGTTTTTTTGTTTTTGTTTTTGTTTTTTTTATAACTTAGTCTGTGCCCGTCCAGGTAGAAAATTTTATTTCATTAAAAAATTATAACTTGAAATTACAAGGTTGTTCAAAGTTCCAGATAATAGAACCATCAGTGTAGTCTGCTAAGGTGCATTATGGGAAATTCTGTCAGATACCAAGCTACCTTACGTATGTGTGCATTCAAGTAGCATACATGAAAACACCTACACACGAAATCAGCTGGAGCTATCTAAATTTTCAAACGCATTTTTGTTCTTGTTCCCCACTGATGAAGTCTTTTTTTCTCACATATATTTGTTATGCAGCAACATTAAAGATATCCATTCAATTCTTGAAGTGACAGTTTATGATGAAGATCGGGATCGAAGTGCTGACTTTCTGGGCAAAGTTGCTATACCACTGCTGTCTGTGAGTTTTATTCACCTGACACACTGCTCTGTGTTGCTTTTGCTCAAGTTAAAAAAAAAAAATCCCTCAGCTCTGTATCTGTCATTTCTCAACCAAGGTCTGTAATAAGAACACTAAAAATTTTAACATACTCAATTCACGGCCATGTTGAATCCCATGATAGTTAATTTTTCCTGACAGACTTGATCCTGGTAATGAACAGGTACTTGTCAGAATTGCCACAGTTGTTTTGGGTTCTCTGTCAGTTTCAGCAGCTGGGGGTCAAAGGTCACTGAGGGAGTGTATTCAGTGGAGACCGCGAGACAGACGGCTGTCATGTCCTTTTCCCGCAGATTCAAAATGGTGAACAGAAAGCCTACGTCTTGAAAAACAAGCAGCTGACAGGGCCAACAAAGGGGGTCATCTATCTTGAAATAGATGTGATTTTTAATGCTGTAAGTCTTAACTTTGGCTTTTTTGTACTGCTAAAGAGTTCAGTTTCATGAAAGCTTTTGTTCCTGATTTGTAGAGAATTTCTGTCATTCCTCATTTTCTCGAAACCTTGATGTATCCTGGAGAATACGCTTCTGCCTCTGCCTGGCACACGCACACTTTCTGTTATAGTTGGCAGCTGCTGCGGGGCTGTGCTCCAAACACTGCCTGCCGGCGTAAGACATGGAGGCGCATGCATGTGCAACTGTATACATTTATATTTTATGAGCACAGCAGCCAGGACTTTGAAACTTTAGAAATTATTGCAAATTGAACTGCGTGAAAACTTGTAAACGATTGTAATATATTAATCCATAACAGACACATATGTTGATGTATAGGTGAAAGCCAGCTTACGAACATTAATACCCAAAGAACAGAAGTACATTGAAGAGGAAAACAGACTCTCTAAACAGGTAAAAAGCAAGGAAAGATTAATCCCTCTGTTTAGACCTGATTATATCTGTAAAACATCTAGGTAAATTCAAATAAACTTTGGAGGCATGGAGGGAGGAAGTCTATAGAATTTTTAATCATCTACTTATGTGAAATGGCTCTTTCTTTTTTTCTTTCTTTTTCTCTCTTCTCTTCTTTTCCTTAAAAGATCAAACAAGGACAATACCAAATTTATAAATAGATGGGGGTGGTCAGAAAGGAAAGTGGATACTAGAGGTGTTGCATAGAAGGGATATGTGTTCATGAATTAGCAAAAGAATGATCATTTTGAACATAAAATATTGTTTGATTGCCCTGGAATGTGTAAATGAGAACACCAAAAGCTGAGGTTCAAATATATGTCTGGACCACCCACAGGTATGATGCAGGTGTGTTTAAAGGGAGCTCAGCATAAGGCTCTTCCCTCTAATCCACAAGAAAGGAGCTCCATCTTTTAAGAGAAACCTTCCTGTTTATTAGATTTGGGCTATGAACTTTTAGAAGTGAAATTTTCTTGGTATTTTTACTGAAAAAAATAGAAAAGAGGCAAATCTGATTTTTCTATCATAAAAGAATTTTAAATTAGGCTAGATATCTTGTAATTAGACCTGTAGTCTACTCCTTTAGAAAATGTTTACTTACCATTATCACAGTTAAAATGTATTTACAGTTAAAACACAACCTTGAAGTTTACAGAACTCGTTTGTATTTGTTAAAATATTTAATAATTTTCTGTGCTATTAAAAGACTGAAAATATTTTTGTTTTGAATCCAATCAATTCACCATCAGGAGTAGGACCTTTGATTGTTTAATGATAGTACATGAGTTACAAATGCGGTATCTATCTAAGTAGAAATACAGTTTACATTTTTCCACAATTATAGAGAAAAATAATTAAAGTCACTCCTAAAGGAAGGTGATCAGGGGCCAAAAAGGAAAGCAAGTAGGAAGGCTGCTCACTTTGCCGAAAAGGAATTTCAGTTTTAACAACTTGCTAAACTGGTATGCATGTACATGCATCTATATTTACACACACACATACATTTTTTTTTCCATATGACCACAGTAAACTTTACATAGTTACTTAATTAAAATAGCAGGTCAGCACTGAATTATATTTGGAAATAGCAAAGTATTAACCTGCAGGCATATTATTCTAATTATTAACACAACCGTGGGTAAATTTTTTGAACCATCATTTAGCATATTGACTATTCTTTTTATAGTTGTCATATGCCTTAGTTTTAAATTTTAAATTTAAATTATATCAACTCTCATATAACATTTTTAATAAAAGATTTTGCAAAGCACTTGGTTACAATAGATTTTCCTCTAACTCCAAAATAATGAAGAAGCACAGAGAAAATATAGATTAAATTTACTGTGGGAAAGAGGAAGATGGGGAGGGAGAGAGAAAGAAATAGCATGTGAGAAAGAGAGAGAGATAGGGAAAATATGATAGTAAGAAAGGGAGAATCCTTCTAAAATAGTGAAAAAACAATTGTTTTCTCTAATAAAGCAAAATGTGACAGGTTTTTCTCTAAGATCCAAAATAAAAACATTCCAGATTATCCATTTCACTTGAAATATCTTGAAATTAAAGCATTTAGAGAATCTTAAAACCACAATAAGACTTAAGAGTTAAATATATTCAAGGTTCACATGTATGTAAGTAGCAAAAAAATGTTTTTAATCTGTTGGACATTTTTTTCTTTGGAATAGAGGTGGCCCAACCTACATGATCGTATTATTTTAAAAAATATTTTTAGCTAAGAAATTGCTCTTATAGTTCAGTTCTTTTCACTTTCTCCAGAGATACTTCTTTTCCTTTAACTTGTGAGCCAAATGACTTAGTGTTTTCTTACTTTATTAACTTTCCAAATCCTTGTTAAATCACACTAAGCTTGAAGAATTCTGTAGCATATCTGATGGTTTTTAGTTTTGCAAACTCTAATAATATTTTCATCTTCCTTACAGCTGCTCCTAAGAAACTTTGTCAGAATGAAGCGCTGTGTCATGGTGCTCGTAAATGCTGCATACTACGTTAATAGTTGCTTTGATTGGGATTCACCCCCAAGGAGCCTTGCTGCTTTTGTGGTATGATGATACTTTATTACTTACATTGTTAGTCATTCAATTCAGTAATCATAGCTGCTGTTTCTGTGGCTATAGTAACAGTTTGTTGATGTGGCCATTTTAAAACTCCTATTTTAAGACTTGACTGGACAGATTTGCCGTGGGCAGGAACCTGATGGATTGTTCAAGGTCTGAGTCCAAGAATACATTTTTCCCCCTCAGATTTCCGGAATGCAAGACATCTCAGCCAATGTATAATTTTCTCTGTGACAGTTAAAAAGTAAAGTTTTGCATATTGCATAATTCCGAATCCCAAGAGCAGAGCCAAGAAAAGTCCTTAGTGTTAAAAAAAAAATTAATAATGTTGACCATCCTCATTTTAATTTTATTCATTCTATAGATATTTTTCAAAATGTGAAAATCATCGCAGTAGAATGTTAGTTGGTAATACTTTAATATATGAATCAATTGTAAGTGGATATGACCTATTTAAGAGATGTTTTATTATTTCTGAGATTTCCAGTTTTTAAAAAGGCACAAGTGAGAATTTGGTAGATCCAAATAATCCTCTAACAATCTTCATTTTGTAGCCTTTTACTTTGGTTCTTTAAAAACTGCTGATGAGACCAATTTACAGAGCTAGAAAATCCCCAAAAATTCTTTCCTCTGAGCTTTAGCTGGGATTTTCTGCTCTCACATTATTTTTGCTTATTCAGGATTTTGGTGTGAAGTTTAAGTGGAGTCCTTCTTTTGAAATTCTTTACTTTATTGTCATATTTGTTAGAATATGAGTACCTTATGCTTCCTTATAGTTGCCAGTTTAGCAGAGTGACTTTATTCTGGGGGTTTACAAGAAAAGCCTTAATTATAGTAACAAATCAACATTTTAGTATTACCATTCAAATGTGTGTATGCACATCTGTTTAGTATTTTGAGCTCTGTCCTCCTCTCAGGCCATTTATGGGACTTTCATTAATGTCTGAGCACATGGAACAAAGAGTGTGTATGTCCCTTTGTGTTGTAAGTTACCAGAAAGTTAGGCAGCCTGCTTCCCATAGACATGTTGTTGTCTCCTTAAAGAAAGCAATTGTTATCATCATTAAGTTTTAGAAAAGAAAATCTGCCTCTTTCAATATTCTTTTATTCAGCTCTTACACATAATAAATACATCAGGGTACTGTTAAGCAAACTTTATTAAGATTTTTTGCTATCATAGAGGCATTTTGATGTTAATTAGGAAAAAATGATACTGAGCTTCTATGTATATTTATGCCGTTACTTCCTGGGGTCCATTGGGTCTAGACAGGCACAATAATATTCTGCTAAAAATGTCATGCTGCCATCTTTGATTCACTCCTTCCAAAGTCACCTCCTACAGCTGTTTGTGAAATTTTGAAAACAGAGAAATCTATATAATTATATCATTTGTCCAGCAACATTCATTTGGAACACTTTAGCATTATAGTGTGTTGTGTAAGTTCATAAACTTCATCTGGTTATTCGTGTAAAATGAATTCAAGATGGCAGACTTTTTTCACAGTTTCCTTCTGATTTACAAAACAAATCAGGCACTGAAATTCTGAGAAACTTAGGTATATGGACATGATAATACTTGAGATTTCACTGTAAGGGAGTCAAAGTTCACTAGGGAAGAAATGTAGTAATATTTCTCATAGCTGGTAGTCAGTTCGTAAGAGACTCGGTCCTACTAAACACAAGCTGAATGCAAGATGCTTGCAAAAGAGGGGAGGACGCCAAAATAAAGGCAGGGAAAGGGACAGCTAGCCCTGATGGTGACAGAAAGGCCACAGACTACAGTGTGAGTATACACAGGACTACTTTTGAGAAGAAGCAATACTATTAACTGTTCCACTGAATAAAAGCAGCATTGTATTACATTCTGTTGATGTGATTTAAATGATGAGTAACGCCACCAAACATCATTTATCTAGACCTGAATTGGGGGTTCCGTGAGCATGGGAGCCCTGCCTTTTTCACCTAGTACTCCAGCATCACCTCGTAGGCTCCCAGTATAAATGGCTGTCTGCATTGGTAGACCAACCAATGAACCAGTCAGTCAGTCTGAAAATTTTTCTTACATGGAGATACTCTCTTTTCGATGATGTCAGATAAATAAGGGTTGGCTATAATGAAGCTAGTTATTAAATGATGGTAGACATAGCCTAATGCTTTGTAGCAATTTTCCCTAGACCTTGCATTTAAATTCCAAACTATTTCTTAATCCTCTCACTCATTTATTTTAACCTCAGATGAAATTCTAATACAAAAAGATCTTATATAGTATATATAAGTAACAACTTGTACAATAGCAGCAACTAATAAGTATAAGCATTTATGTGCCAGAGAACTGTTTTTCAGGTACTGACACACTAAAGCACTAGGGCTTTTCCTGCATTAATTAATTTAATACTCTCAACAAACTTATGATGAGGTAGGCACTATTATTTTCCCAAAATAAAAGGAAGAACTTGAGGCACAGAAAAGTTTAGAACCTTACCCAAAGCCACACAGCAGTTAGTATTTTCTTTCTAAAGGAGATTTTAAAATATATACTTTGTTATCTAAACATAACAATTCCAAAAACAACTATTGTAGCATTTTTATTCCTCTTGTAGATATTAAATGAGGTATTTAAAAACAGAATGTTTCAAAGATTTCATTGCATAATCAGAGCTGTTTTAGGCCAGTTTATTGAAAAGAACTGCTTTCCATTAGGAGAAGCATATAGGCAGCACCCCATTGTTACAGACATATTGTTCCCATCATTCCCTGTTGATGGATCACAGGTCTATTATTATAATATTGGTTCCACTTGGCCCACTTTTTCATAAATGCAGCTGCCTTTTGGAGCCCATGCATTTATACTATTACGCAGCTTGGTGTGAGGCCCAGATCAGTAAACTTTATAATGTTTAAGTGCCTTTTTTCTATTTCATTTTATTTTTCTTCTCCAATTTGCTATCCAAAAATAAATGTAGAATAATGAAATCAAACGGAAAAACATCATTTTCTTGTCCTGATGTCAGTTAAAGTGTTGGGCGCAAGAAATGCAGGGTGAAAGCTGCTCTGGCCTCTTTAGCAGTAGCTAGCTGTGTGCTCTGGGGAAGATTCAGAGCCGGCTGAGGATATTAGAAGCTGAAATCGGTGTGGACGGTGATGGATAAAATATAAGCAAACACGTATCTGGGAATGCCCTTGTTTTTATGTCCTATGGATTTATGAATTAGGTTTTTAAATTTTACTATGAATATTGTATGCCTAAGAGCAAACCAGACGTATGTGGTGCAGAAGGTACTGCTTGTCTTTTGGAATCATCTCTTGTAGATGTGGAAATGTCTCATAAATTGGGCCTAATTTTCATCAGGCTCTTGACCAGACATTTGTGTTCTTGTGGATGTCAGTGGGTGCAAAATGGAAAAAAAAGAGCGCACATTCTCTTTTTCTCTTCGGTACTGTCATTTCTCACTGTAATGAGCACAAAAATAATTGGACAACTGAGCTATCAGTGAAAGGACACACTTCAGTGTGTGTCAAAGAATTATTTTACAGGACAAACTTTAATCTTTAAATGTGATTGTAGATAATTTGTGATACCATCTGTCCATTTGGAATTGTTTTAGCCTTTTCTGTCATTATACAGTAAGTGCCGCTGTGTTTAACATTAACATTTGATATTTTACACATTTAATTTCTGTTCTGCTGTGTGGTCCTTAGGGAATGGAGCGCTAGTGCTACATGAGAGAGACAAAGTATTGATCAGTTAACATTTCAGCTACATTTATGTATGTCGCAAAATTAATGAAAATGCCAGACAAAAATGTCAGAGTGCACAAAAAGGTAGAATTTAAATTTGGTAGTTTAATGAAAAGTTTAAGATGTGCATTATCAAAAATGTCCTCTTGCCTTTAAAGTATAATTCCTAATAGAATAACTACAGTGAGACACATATTTTACTTAGAGGAGCAATGAACATGAATTATGAAGGGATGTCTACCCCTCAAAGTACCTTGTGTTCCAACCTGCTGTTTGAATGCTTAACTGTTACTCATAAAATACATTTGTTTCTGCTCAATCTGGAGGCTACTGGCTTCCACTCTGTGTATTGACCAGCCCATGAGGCGGGCTTCCTGCTGAGATTCTCCCCCTAGGTTTCCCTTGGTATCCATGTGTTCCTTTTGTGTCAAAACTGAGAATTCCCTCTACAGCAATTCATCGAAGCCACTCTGGTTCATTTCTCGTTCCTTTCTGGGTCATTTTCAAATGCCTGGTTTTCCTTTGCTTCCAGATAATTTGTGCTCCACTTTCATTCAATCCCCGTTTTAGTAAAGGATCACTGTCAGGACAACAGCTACTCTCAGAAAAGCTGGGCCAGTATGCCGGGAAAGAGAAAAACAGAGATGATGTATGCAAAGAATGACATGAGGCAGCTCTGTGTAGCCAAATTGTTCTTTAAAAATGGTGGACGCACAAGCAAAGGAGGAGAAACCAAACTTGCAGAGGCGGTGGGAGCATGATCCCGTGATCTGGAGACAGTAGGCTCTCGAAGACACCTTTCAAGTACTTTCTGAGTAGAAAGCCTGCTGCTATTAAACAACATATGGATTTTTCTAAAAGTTGTTACAAACAATAAGGACATTCTAAGTGTTCAGACTACTGAACAGTATAGGGTGATTGTCCTGGGCATGTAAAAGGTCACTTTAAGATTCCAACAGAAATTTCTGTTTTAAAAACCTTAAAGATATCAGTAATAACACACCAATAGAATTATGCTTCAAGTAGATGACAATTTTCTACTGATTTTTATAGAAGCTTTTTTTTTGTCATTACAATTTTGTTTATTAGTGCTAGCGGAAAAATTGGAAGTGTTCCAGATGTAATTTTTGTTACTTTCCTCACAACAGCAAAATGGAAGGACCCCCAAAAATCAAAGAAGCGGGTATTATAGCAAAATTATACAAAACTGATGGTTCTATCCTTGTATTCTTGAATTTTCCTATGGTATGTAAAGTATGTAAATTTGTACTTCTAAGCCCTTTTGCCCACCGTTCTTCATTTATGCCTTCCCCTGACATAAACATTTACTAATCCAATTTAATTTATACAAATTTTAGGGTACAGTAAACATTTCCTTCACAAATGTGTAAGGAAATATAAAATTTCATTGATTTAGAAGATTATATATCTCCAAAGTTGCCTGAAATTACTTTTACAAAGTCAGACTATTGACACTTAGAAGATTCTAGTACTCCAATTTTCTTTTCAGTAAATAGATTGCCCGACTTACATGGGCATGCTGGCACTTCAAACTGATAATCAAAATATACATTTTTTTTCTCAAGTTTATTGCAATTGCAAGGAAGAAACTTTTTTTTTTCAAACATTGGTCTATGAACAAGTAGTTTATCTTAATCAGTGCCTTTCACAAAGCATTGCATAGAAATTCCTGCAATTGAAATAAAAGGCCCCCAAGGAGCAGAATTTAGAAGTGAGTTGAGTTTTTGGATTGATGACAATTAGCTAAAACCAATCTTGAATGTTGGGAAACACAGCAAATCAGATATTAATGGAACAAAGCATTTTGACCAGATTTCTCTAATCCTTCTTGAGGACTGATGCTCTAGTTCAGTGTGTAGGTGTATGTAAATGGATAGTCTTTCCATGTTATTTTTGTGGCTGTTATATGTACAGATGCAGCACATCCTCAAGTCAGCAGTTAGCTCTCTTTAAATGGTGCCAAGGCCCCTTTACTCTTTATTTTAATAGATGTCAGCAAAAGGGCCTCCTACTCTTTGGAGAGAGAGAATCACATAAACCACAGAGTCTAGTACTCTCTGAAAAGCTTATTCCTCTTAAATTTCATTTTATATTTACAGCAAGAAGAATGTAATTCTTATAGCACATCACACATACATTTTCTATTATCTCTGCCCTCCCTCCTTGGTCCTCTGAAGTAGAAAGTAGTAAGATGCTGTGATCTGGGGACTTCTTTTCTTCTGTGGGTGACTTGCATAACTATGATAACTTTTTAATTCCAGGAATTAACCTTCTCATGAACTTTAATGGTGTATGCAGTGAAAATTGGGGTGGTGGGGGACACGAGTGTGGTCTCCTTCTAGCTGTATGGCTGCTGTCCCATTTCACCTCAGGCAGCCTCTTTACATTTCTGAACAAGTAGTTTCAGCCTTAAAGCCCTTATGAGACCCCTAAAAAGGATAAAAAATTATGAAATAGTGAAATCAAATATATCTCACTGTCAGTCCTCAGATTCCTAAACAGATGTTCTTGAACTCTGAAGAATTTTCCACCTTCCAGCTTCAATTTAAATTGTTAGGGACATGCATTCTGAGCAAAACAGCAAGCCATATTCAGTTGCAAAATATTACGGCAAGTTTTTTTGCAAAGGGAAAAGTTTAAATGAAGGGGATAATTATATAACCCATTTTAGTAAAATTTTTAAAAATAAGGGTAATAGCTCATTGAAAAGATTGTAAATTATAACAGACATGCAGTCACTAATATACTTCACACAGTAAGTTCCCCTTCCACGTGTTTTCATGCCCATTTGTATCAGGAGAATATTAAGAAATAGCAGAATGCTTTCTGTTGATCCATTTTTCTATTTTGACCAACTGTGAAGATAGGCCTTATAATTACAAATGTATTAAACTTACCATTTAACAAGTGAACGGTTGTTAAGGAAGTTGTCCTATTTTTCCTTGCCCTCTCTCGTGCCCTCATTTCACCCCATTTTAAAACTGCAGTCAGAATTGGATATAGACACAGCAGTCAAGCTTGCCACAGTGCATCGGTGAGTCAGAACCCCATGTTGCATCTTCTGCTTTGGTGTGAGGGCGAGGTCCAGCACTAGGTAGTGGTAACACACAGATCAGTAGCAGAGCAAACATGTACAAGTCACCCTTTTTTGTGTTCACACCAGTCAGCAGCTATGGGCTCAAAGGAAAATAACAAAGATCAGAGAAAAGCTAAGAAGCAAGGAAAGATCGAAATTACATCGAAGTGTGAACATGTATGTGAATAAAAATGACAGACAACCCTGATTTTAAGGATGGGGAAAAAATTAGAGAAAATATTTGGCTTTTATTTTATCTTAAATTGCTGTTTCTCTTTTTTTTCATATTCACCCCTCTAAGGAGAAAATGTTCATTTAATTTAACAAGAGAAATTAAATATGAAAGAATAAATCTTGCATGGCAAGATTTCCTCAGAGTTTTGAGCTTTGGAGGGCTACAAATCATTGTAATATCTTGTTTTTTTTAATGCTTTCCCCAAGAACCAATTTTTGCCCCCTTGGGTGCCATATTGCTCCCATTGAGAACGCATGCCCTAAATGAGGTTTAATGTGAGTTTAACTGTTTACTTTTTTCATGCTCTTGATAGTAAAATCTAGTTTGGATTTTCTTTAGTTTGTATTCAATTCAAATTATTCCCATACATAGTCTGGAGAACAGAATTTGTGATCTCTATACAAAATTATTAACTACATTGGAATCCAATTAAAGGAAAGATTTTGTTTGGTTTCATAGAGATTGAAGAATTGAATCGTCCCCCTTACGAAAATCTGTCTGAGAGTTTTCTTCTGTACACCAATTCCAAGGGGCCTTCTGTGCTTCACTGAAATGGACAAGTGGGGTTGACATTAATTCTGGCCAAACAATATATCCTGTTTTTATGAAGATTTGATGGGTTTTGTCCATATATTGCACTGTACTTATGACTAATAATCTTTTTTTATTTTTTATTAAGGTATTATTGATATACACTCTTACGAAAGATAATCTTTATATTCTGAAGTGACTGTCATATGTCAGAGATATAAAATCATACTTCATTAGGCTCATTTACCTATTAGACCTTCATTGAAAAGGAAGGAAAAAAGGAAGTCCTTTAAAACAGTGAAGCTACATGTTCTACTGGCTATTCTGCATGGCAAGTTCCCCAGTTTCCATAGAAATCAAAAAACTATTATTATGGCAAGTTATTGATAATATGTAAGTTTATGATGTTTTATATCCTACGTAGCTATATACAAATAATTCGATTGCATTTTCCGTAGTTAGCATTCTATACCAGTTCTTGCCAAGCAGACTTCAGGCAATGCTTACATGTTTGAAACAAGAATATATCATCCAGTTTCATCATAAAATGCTGGTGAATTAAATATTATTTTCCTCAGTCAATTAGAGAGTCTTGTGGATATAATTTAAAGTAATAGATTGCCAAGGTTAAAAGTAGTCCATTCATTATCCACAGATTAATACAATGAGGTTGTATAAAAGAAGATTGTATTTTGACATGATATTAGGAAAGTGATGGCTGCTATACAGAGAAAATTAATTCATAAATGGGCAAGTTCAGATAACTTAGTTCACTTTTTCTAGTTAAGCAACAATATTGAAAACTTATCTGGTTTTGTTTGAATTATTTTAATAGAGTTTGGCTCTTCCATTACAAGAGTCTCTTGCATGTCTCAACCAGGAAACTGGTTATTTATAAGAGAGACCTTGAACCTAGGTTCTACTAGCCTGCCTGGGTGTGCACTATTTCTTTCATTTTTTTTAATTGCCAGAACATAAACCTCCTACCACAGTTATATTTCTAAATTCTAAATCCTGGTTGATGTGTAGTTAAAACTGAATGTTTTTAATATAGTCTCCCAACCTCCAAACAAGATGTGAAAGTCTGTTTGTAAGATAGTTGCTTAGATTTTGCAACACGTTTCTCTACAGTGGCAATGCCATAGATACTGACATAGAATCTTCAAAAGCCTATCAAACCCTTCATAGAGCACATCGCATGTAGGAAGTGGATTTAGTGCAGTCACGGCTTAGTACTCAGGATGTCAGGAACATACCTATCCCAGCCGCACCTTCAGGATAGAGCACCTTCCTCACACAACGCCAAGGGGCCTACAAAGGTGGAGAGTGTATGGACTTTAAAGGGTGCCAGTGAAGCTACAGCATGCTAGAGTTGAAAGGGAGCTTAGAGAGCATTCGACAGTAGAGAATATTAAAGTGCTCTAAGGGAGAGGGTCTTAACAGGAGATACTAACCCTCCTTCTCCCCCAGTTGCTGGTAACAAAGCTTTAAAGACCGCAGCTTTGAGAAGATAGGAAAGGCAGAGAGAGACATGGAGAGAGAGAGACCTACCTCTATATCCTGAGGTTTATAAATCAAACTGTCCTTAATTAGGGAAACCAAGTATCTGACTTTGTCCTGTAGAATTCTAAGAGTATGAAATTCAGCTCCTGAACCTTGGTATTTCCTGTTAAGGAATATGTTGATCTGAAAAGGCTGGAATTGCCTATTTGAAATGGTACATCTGTGCTCACTTTGCTGTTATTAGTCCTGCAGTTTAGGTCATAAGTGTGTATCTTACGTTTTAATGAACTTTCCTTATCAGTTGAGGTCACATCACAAATTGGCTCTCAAAAACTTTGCTCAGAGATGTGTGTATAGTAATAAAGAACTCTTAAAGAGTTCACTGTACATTTAAGTGAGGTACATTTTAGACAAGTAAAGAAATGTCATTTAGCCTCTAAGTGGTATAAATTACTTGTTCCCAAAAGTAAATGTAGGCTCATTAAGAATATATTTCCCATGTTTCAAACATATATTTTCACTGAGTTGCTTTAACACTTTAAATCATCTATATTGATCCATATTAATTTAATGGTAGCTAAGATGAACTTGTCCATGGCCTAAATTTCCATTAAACTAAATAAATGCCAGGAAAAGTGTATGTATTCTGAATGATTTAGGAAAAAAATGGTGATCCAGCTTCATTGCATTGCTCTCATCCTAAATTTCCTTTACAATTATGCAGCTCAAAAGTTTTCTAGCATATAATAAAGCAATATAATAGAATGATATATCCCTCTACAAAGTGGTAGAATTACTGAACTAATGATTTTGGCATATTTTGAGATATTATTAGAATTTGTAGGGTGTTGCCCACTTCAATACATAAATTATGTGAGATATAATTTGTTATAAAGGTAGGGCACCCGTTTGTGGATATTGGAGTTACTGGAGTGAAGAAAGCTAAATTAAATAATCTCTGGGAAAAGCTTTGAAGTCCTTAAGTAAAAGGGCCTGTGGATTAATTAGGCTTGAATAATGTGCATTCCCACACAACACAGGTTTTTGTGTTCTGAGAGCTCTGTAATCTTTCAAAATTTATATCAATCTTGAAAAACGATTCAACTTAAAATTATCATTTGGAAATATCAGATATTGGACTTAAGAAAGAGAGGTAAGTCACAAGGAAATATGTCTCATCAGCGTTTGCTGAAAAGGCATGACCCTTCCTGCGAAACTCTTTGGAAGACATATTTAATAATACCTGGGTTCTATTTCTAATTGACTAGAGTGTTTAACCTAAGTTTAAGGAACTAGAAAATAAAATAGATTGTAAACTGAAAAATGCCATTCGTCAGTGTTTTTAATCCATTACTAGAACCAGTGACAGGAAATAAATTCAGGCTGTTCTGCTTGAGATGCATTTCCTTGCCATTAACAGATCTTCCCCATTTTCATGCACACTCAATAAAGCTGTGTTGAGTGACTGACTCAGACGGCGCAGCAGCAAAACTTGAAGTTAACACTACAGTACTGTAGCAGAAAGCTCCGACTATAGTATCAACTGAAGCTGAGGATAAATGTAGTATATCAGACATCATAAAAGGGTGAATGTGGGATACATTTATACCCTCTTCTCTCTACTATAAGATTCATACATAAGATTCACACTCATTCTCATCATCTTAATGAGATCAGTGTGGGAACATTTCTGTCCTCTCCTTCTTGACTGTCAGAAATGGGACACTCCATTATTTCTCCTTCCTCTCGCTACTTTTAAGAGACTTATTATGTCTTCTTGGAAGTCCAGAAATGTTAACTGGTTACAGCAAGCAGCCACAGAGTATCGCATATAAAGGCCTCTGGACTTTAGGTAGACACCATAGAATTAGTCTCTCTCTCTCATTCTCTTTTTCTCTTGGATGCATGCTCTTATTTTCTTTCAGACTTTTATCATCTGCCCTATTCCCCAAGAATTTCCTTCATAAAGAAGGAAAAAGATAATTTCCCCATGTGGAGTTACCTGAATATTACCTCTAATTATGACCCTCCTTCTCATTGGATCTATTGCCTTTAATTTTGGACAGCCTTTCTAAACCAACCGAATGCAATCCGTTCATGTGTCCAAGCCAGACAGATATCCGACCTTGAACTGAAAGAGGTAAAGTGGGCAAGGGACCAACTTCTAATGCATCTTATCCTCAAATAAATTTTCAGATCTGTCAAGGAACAGTTACTGTTCAGAATTAAAGTTGCCAGGAGAGATTTTTATTGTGTTTTTAGATCACGAAGTCCCTTCATCCTTAAGGACAAAACAATAATAATGTGTAGAGATATTATTTAAGCCATGTAGGCTATTGGTTAGTAATTTATATTGTAACCACACTTTTTGGTATTGCTTTCCTTTAGAGGAACTCGTGTGTTAGAAGATTCCCTTTAACATGATTGAAGAATTTTAAATAGGCATTTTTAATATTTTCTTCCCTCTTAATAGAACTTGTTTAATGCACCATTGTTAGCACAGGGATTATGAGTTAATAAAAATGTCATAGCATTAGTGAATAAAACACTATATAATTTTCCCTAGGTAATGATTAACAGCATAAGGCTATATTAACAATACTCTTAGTGTAAAGTCCCTAAATATATTTGATTCTCTTCTTTTAGGAAGTAATTTTATACTGAAATTCAATCATAAAATATTTGAGGGATTTAGCTAAGCTAGTTAATGTACACTTCTTAGGTGCATGAATCTTTTCAAATGATTTGTATTATATTGCTATATAAAATATTCTATTTTAAAGTCAGTTTGAAAATTTTAAACGTTAGCTTAACATTTGCCAGAGCAACCTTGCTGAGATTCTTAAAGATCTTATTTATCTCATCACAGTATTTGTTAAAACATTTGAAAAATAAAATTAATAAGCCATTAGGTCATCCTTACAAAATGTTTTTGCTCACACAGATAAATGGGTTTCTTTTTCTCTCTTTCTTTTTAAATAATGTCTCTCTGGCTTTGTCCCATGGCTGCAGCAGGCTGTTACTACGTATCTTTATACCATCAGAATGAATGAGATATATCTGTATAAATTATTGATTCACTTGAGCCTACCTGTGTAATTCAGAGCCAAAAACTCTGGCAGCTTATCTAATAGAATGATATAACGAGGAGACTGGAGTTACCTACCACAGCAACAATTGCCAGTTGGGGGGTCAAATGTCCTTTTACCTTTATACCTGAACACCTGCAAATTGAGCTGTATCCCATTCAGAATTTTAAGAACAGGTCCATTGTCGCAGGAAGTAGAGTTTGTTTCTTGGAGAAAATTATGCCAGTTCTAGTTCTGAATGAAAGACAAGGCTTTTATTACTCAAGGGATATTAAGGCCGACTGCTTTTTTGAGAAAACAAATTTGCTGTAACTTTATCTGTAATTTAGTCCTGAATGGGTGCAAATAGACTGCGCATTGTATGGTGCAGAAGGAAGAAAGTAGGGGTTTGTTAAAGCCATACAAGGACTATGTAACCACTATATTTCCGAGGGAAGTCTTATCAGAGTTACAGATTATAAGAGGGAATATTTTGGTTACAGCCTTAGCATCAAACACCTGTTCTGAATTTTAGTTTAGAATGACATTAGAAAGGGAAGTTTTTTGTTTACAGTTGTGGATGAGGAAATACCCATATCCTGATGGTTGCTACACAGGCCAACTTAGACTTCAAGACTGGCCCTATCCAGAAACTTCAGAAATTATTATAGTCACTCGTTATGATGTTGAACACTAGACTACGACCTAGTTGTGTGTTGACTTGTTTCACTTCTATAAGATTAGATACATTGCTTTATATATGCTTTCCAATTAAAAAATAAATCCTATGCAATACTCTTCACATAAGAGTCTGATTTAAGCTTTGCCAAGGCTGAGAGCAAGATGAATGTTTTGAGTAAGGGATGAGAAAAAGCATAGTTCAGCTGCTGAGCCTCCAGGTCACACAGTGTGGGGACTAATGGGTCATACATTATTTGGAGAAACTCATCCCTCAAGTTGGTCATCCACTCCTTAGTCAGCAAGCTCAGTAGTTGTCATAGAAACACTCATTTTTACAGTGTTATAGTTGATCACTGACATGGAACCAGACTAGGTAATCAAACATCTTAGCCATATGCTTGTTCTGAGTTCCAGCCTCGTCAATTAGCACATTTTCTATTAAAAACTTAGTGGTAATAGGTCTTCATTAGCTAGCAGTTGCCATAATTGAATAGATACTCAATTACGTCCATCCCCCAACTTCATTTTCACTTCTTTCCAGAGCCCAAGTAGGACTATATCCAAGAATGTTCATGAGGCCCACTTCAGACAAAATTCATGACCCCACCTCAGGCAAGCTGGTAGTTGATCCAGCATTTAATATTTAATTTATCCTAGTATTTTTTGGCATATATAACTAGGCCCTCGGGCTCTCCCTTTTTCTGTTTATTTCAGAATTACTGGTATTCTTCACTGAGTAAGGAGAGGAGAGAAGTCTATAGTAAAGGATGTGCAATAATGTCTCTAAGATGTGATAACCTTTCTACCCTTTTGCCATTTTCCAGTCTCCGCACCAGATACACACCTGGGCATGTCATTATCCTGAGATTACTCCCCATTATCTGCATTATGGTCTCTGCTACCCTCTACCTGTGTCTGCCATGTTTTATTGTGACTGAAACTCACCTGAGCCCTGTATCAACTGATCATATTTCTTATCTAGGGGAGGGACTGGACCACCCCTACATAATATATGCATGTTTTATCACTAGCCTTGTGGACAAAGTATTTCTGGTTTTCTTAGACATCCAAGTCCTTATTCATAAGCAGTTGTAAGAGGCTGTAATTGGGATATCAGAAAGCTGGTAGAGCATTGAAGTGGTCCTAAGGTAGGAAATTTCCATGTAGGAAATTTCTGTCCCCAGCCACTCACATGCATGCTCTTCTTGGTTGGTGAGAATTGTACCTCTTCCTTCATTATAAAATTACAAGTATGAAACAGTCTGGAGGAGAATTGCTCATAAAGGTTTTCTGAGCTTTGTAGTCTCATTGTGCTTCTCTCTGCGTAATACTAAATACGCAAAAGCCCGGACCCTCATAAGAAGCGTAACAAAGCACACTTAGCTTAAAATAAAACACAGCATTTAACCTTTCCTACATAATGAGCATCATAGCTGCAAATTTTCAGCCATTGGAATGGGACGTGCAAAGGAAGGATAGAATCACAGTCATACAAACATTCCTGCTGCTGTTCCTTCTCCACAACATGGTAAGGCCCTTTCTTAAGTCATCCGTCTTTACTGACCAGGTCTTTGCGATTTAGATTTGTAGGCTGGACTCAATGTAAGAATATATATTGTTTCATGGATGACAGATTACACATCTGGGTTCTTCTCCTCCCAACCCCTGTGTTCACCTTTATAACAATTAAAAATAATAATAATGCGGTTTAAAAATCATTTTAAGTTGTCCAACATAAATGATAAAAATCAAATATTGGATTCACAAACAATAGCCTTTATTGGTTTGTGACAAGTGATCCATCATTTTACATTAGTGCAGCTTTCTGAACCAGATTATTTTTCATAATTGATAATTTGTGAGTCATATATTTGTTATCTGTTCTTTTATGGCTTTGAAAATAGTGAATGATGCCAAAGATCACTGTGCTTTTATAAAGAAAATTATTTTAGTGTAGATTATTGGCTGGCATTTTCTGAAAGTATGTTATCAATAAGTTTTACAGAGAATGTAACAAAGATAAACGTACCATCCCTGGCTAGAACAGACCTGATGGGTCTAGAATTCATATTGATAATATGAATTTAGTTTTAGAATGCATTCATGTTTAGCATGAGAACACTGAAAATACACAGAGAAGAAAAGAATATAGAATACAGTTCTGCTAGCTAAGAAAAAATTGTTTTTGCTGCATATATGGGCAATTTTTCCAATACACAATCCACATTAAGTCAGTACATAAACGTGGTAGGTTACCTATCTATGAGCATTACAGTTGGACCGACAGAATAATGAAACTGTTTCTTATGATCAGTAAATTTAGCTGATTTTGATAGATAGCTTCAGAATCAGTATCTACCAGCCATGATACAATTTTTATTATTCAGCTTTATATTTTGTTCCTAAAGCCTCCTTAAATTCAGTAGGAAAATTTCTTACACATTTCTATGGTTTATAATTGTGTTATGATAGAATTATCATAGGGCTGTACATATGAATTTGTTTGCCCCAGGTAAAGGACGATAAGGCCTTTTAAATCCATTTTGCCTAAGAGGACAATATTAAAAATTTTTTCTTATCTTTAATAATTCTCTCACATATTCTGAACATTTTCACTAGTTATGTTCACAATTATACTGACTGATAAGGTATCAATCAGTTGGAAAAGTAACAACCCAATTTGCTGAGAACTATATAAGAGGAAAAATATTGTTAGATGATTAAATATTAATTTCTCAGAAAATTTGTTATGAATTTGCATTTAGAAATTATGTAGTTTTTCTTCAATCTTTATAAAAATTTCTCCTGAACAATTTAATTATAGAAAACTACTTCTAATAAAATGATTATCTAGTTAATTAAAGTAAAATTGAGATCATTGAATCATTGCATAATTATATTATGATTATATACAATTAAATACCATATATAAAACATTTGCTCTTCAGGAGACACTAACGGTAGGAAGAAAAAGAAACCTGCAGGTTAATGCCTTCACCACATCCACTTTTAAAGTTACAGATTCTATTACATACATTTGTTACATCACCTAATTGCTTAGAGTTTTCATATTTCAGTTGGGGAAAATGCTGAACAATACACAGTTAGCTATAAATCAGAACAAGCTAGCCTACTTATTGCTAGTACCATGCCTTTTCTTTAATAATTTTGTTATATTTGAGCTCTTTAAAATTTTGCTATTCAAAACCAAAATCCAGTTATAAACAATAAATAGCCTTCTTTCCTTTCCCAACCTGAATAAGTTCTAAATTGTGTTTAAAATTAAGGATTTGTAGAACATCTTCATCAACTGGGCAAGCAGAATGTTTGAACTATATAAATAGCAGTATTAAAGAATGATAGCTTTCCTCTATGCAAATCTTAGAAAATGTTGACAATGTTATTTAGTGTCTATAACAGCCTGAAGAAGAATTTGCTCTACCTTTTCAGATGTTCTGTTGGCCTCATTTATGGCATGTGCAGTGACCATGGGGTGTGTTTATTTGTACATATGGTGTGACAGATTGTTGATGTGTTTTAACTATAATATACTACTCAGTTTTGAAACCTATTCTCTTTAGAGGTGAAATTTCTTTATAGTTGAAGAGAAAAATGCATTTCTAATAATTTCTTTTGTGGTTTCAAAGATTTCCATTTTTACAATCACTCTCTGAATTTCAGAAAATGTGGCTGTTATGTGAATTACTGAGAATTCAGTGTTAATTTTATTTTTTTGCCAGTAAAAATCAGATTCCATTATTGTAAGATGAACTACCAATCTGAGCTTCATAACCAAAGTATTTGATATTTCCTTAAAGAAGAAATGCAGTTTAAAACATGATCTTTCAATTACTCTAAATGTTGAAAGTAAATAGTCTTGAACAAATGAATTTTAAAGCTGTGCTGAGTAAGACAATGTGTAGTATAAACTACCCCCAACCCCAGCCGTCTCATGAGATTTATTTGTACCATGGAAAATAATTCCAAATTTTGTGATTGATTGCACTACCAAAATAAAATTATCATACAAATTCTATATAGAGAATCAATATACACTCAGAGATATTAGAATACATTATTGAAAACAGAACTTTTCCCCCATCAGAAAAACAATTGACATTTTTCAGAAAATAAATTTCCAAAAGAAAAATGAGAGATAACAGAAAACTCTTAAAACTGGATGGAAGTTTTAAAACAAAGCAGTCAATACATATCCCAACATGTGTTACACTACCTTCTCCTGAGCTTACCTATTTGTCAGTAAATAATTCACATGCTGTTATAAAAAGTTATTTACCTCTTTCCCCATCTAGTCCAATTGCTTTGTATGTCATTCTGCAGTTTGGCCTGTAGGTAGCAATCTTGCACCATAAAAGCTTTCCATTTTCTCAATTATTTAGGCTGGAAAAGCTTACACCATTACAAATCTGTTAAATGTAAGCAGTGCTATTTGCATAAATTCCAGACTTTGATGATGGTCTGTGGCCTACAGGTTATTTATGCAGTTGTTTGGCCTTGAGGTTCATGATTTTGCTCAGAGGTGACTCCACTTTGCATTGTGACCCTGTGTAGGTGGGAGACAGCTGAATGGTTAGGTGCATAACCTGGAATCTTGAAAAGCCTGAGGCGTCTTTTATGAAACATAAGGCTCTGTTTCTCAAACAGCCTTTCAAATAAAAAAGAAATCCACAAGTCTTCTAAGATAGAGAGTAATATTTTAGTACTTATGCAGCAAAGATTACAAAAAGTGCATCTGAAGTCAGACACTCTCACATGTGGTGAGGCCATTGCTGTGAGCATCTGAAAACCTTTACCAGTTTAAAACTGTTTAATCTTAATTCTATTACATGTAGTTAAAAACCAAAAGGGCCAGCATTGTTATTGTGACTGGTTATTTTTAAACAAATACTATCGAGTGTCATTGTGTATGTGTGTGTGTGTGTGTGTGTGTGTGTGTGTGTGTGTGTATATATATTTGTTGTTTTTTGAAATTTAAGAGATTTTTTAATTGTAAGACTACCTAACATGAGATATACTTTCCCAAATTTTTAAGTGCATGATACAATATTGGTCACTATAGGCACATTGCTGTGCAACAGAGCTCTAGAACTTTTAATCTTGCAAAACTGAAACTCTGTACCTATTAAACAATAAATGCTTGTTCTCCCCTCCCTCCAGTGCCTAGAAACTACCATTTTACTTTCTGTTTCTATGAACTTGACTATTTCAGATACCGAACAGAAGTAGAATCATGCATTGTCTGTCTTTATGTGCATAGTGTCTTCAAGTCCATTCATCGATGGACGGATATTTAGGTTTCTTTCACCTGTTGGCTATTGTGAATAATGCTGCAGTGAACAAGGGTGCTATCTCTTCAAGATTCTGTTTTCAGTTCTTTGGGGTATATACCAAGAAATGGGATTGCTGAATCACATGGTAGTACTTTGAGAAATCTCCATATTGTTTTCCTACCAGCGGTCCACAAGATTCCAGTTTCTTTTAATCCTCGCCAAAACTTGTTGTTCTCAGAATATATATTTTTAAGTGGCAAAAAATCATCATTTCCTTCCTTTCTCCTCAGCCATTTTCTGGAATAATTGGCAGCAGTGTATTAATTCAAACAGTTGTAGAGCACGTGCTCAGTACCAAAATGTACCTTTATTTCTAATTCGTGGGTTGAAGATGGTACATGATGTTTTTAGAAGTATAACTTTTATTTCAGAAAGACAATGCCCTCTTGTTAGAAGAGCTATTTGTCCAATTTTGATCTACTTTCATTCCTTCATTCTGTCTTTCCTCACGTTGGATGAGTGACCACCAAGTGTCCAGTCTCTAGATGGGGATTGCAAATTGGTTAGGAGCTGAGTGTGAAAGCATGTATATTTCATTAAAGTCATATCTTACTGAGGAGTGGAATGGATGTTAATTAGACTATAAAATCCATTAATATAGTTTTCCTTCAGGTAATACATCTTACCTGTGAACGTCTAATTCCATGATATTTTTGTGGTGTTCAAAAAAAATTACAAACCCTCCCTTGTATGTATGTATATTCCTTTGCTACCAAGGAACTCATTGGATTTTAGAGAATGGAGTTTGGTTTATTTCAGGGATCCTTTGAACAACTGTTTCTGAATTATTATATTTCTTAATATGGAAAATTATATTTAGGTGAGAGAGAAAACGTTGATTGTCACCACTGTGTCAATGTATTTCCAAATGCCAGCATTTTAACCAAATTGGCAGTCCAGTGCATCTTATTTTGCCAGAACTGCCCCAGAGCCCTGGAAATTCTATGTCATAGTTATCATCTTTATTAATGAAACTTCAGCTACTTACCTCTCTGAAGTTTGAAATTAATTCAATCATAAGAAACTTATGGCTGTGATTGCATTGTGGACCGCTCATGCCTAATTTTTATAATACTTGCAAAAGTTCCAGAGTGCAGTTTGAGGAACAAGAGGAGCCTATTGTTTATGAGGAGAAGCCTTTGATTCCATGGATCAGTGGTTTTTAGAGCTGCAGCTGGTTCACAACAATATTCACATCTTAAGTGGTTAGATAGAGAAGTCATTTTCTCACAGGGTGACCCCCAGGGCTGGGGGTGGGGGAAAGCTGAGAAAGAAGTAACTTGAGTGACGGACTAAGAAGTCTTGAATAGACTGGCAAAACTGTGACAAGAGAACTAACTTTAATGGGGTAAGGAAGCTTCTTCATTTCTTAACGTTACATGTTTTATTTTGAATCCTTTATCTTTCCAAGATGTTCTGATTATAAGATTCAATGAGTGTAGTTAGTTGGTTTTGATCAGATTCAGGCATAGTTTAGATCATTTTTTAGTATGTCCTTTTCAACTCTCAAAATGTTCAATTAGCTACAAATGTTGACCATCTGATAGCCCTTCTCTCTACTTGCTCCCCACCCCTTCCAAATCAAGATTTAGGCTAGGATACCAACCAGGTGAAGGGCCTACAGTTTCCAGGGATCAGTTCTTATCTGTGCTAAATGAGGTGAAGTTGCAGATGAAAATAGAAGACTGGAAAAACAGGTGCTTGAGCAGGTGGGTTTGTGATCTTTGCCATTACAGTGGTTCTCATAGTTTTAGGATACTCAAAGAAGCTACAGAGCTCCCTCTGTTATAGAGAAATCTGGAGCATCCTCATGCCAGGGCTGGACCTTAAGGGGTGATGAACTTGCCTCAGTGGGGATGACATTTCCTTTTCTAATTTACTCACCCTCATATATATACAAATATACACATTGCTGCCTCTTAATACAGTCAATAAAGATTCTTGTTTACCCCCAGAGATCCCTTCCTGTGTGTGGGAGAGGACACATACCAAAGAATCCATCTTTGTTCTCTGTTAACCCTAAGAGATCCCATTCCAGAGGGAAAAAAAAGCATACATCTCAGAGCTAAGGAAAACATCAGGGATTTTGACCTTTTATTTCTTCACTGCCTAGGGTGTGAATGTAGCCTTAGAATAGAAGCAAAAGTACAGAAAAAGACTTGACCTGGCACCACATGAGAAAAAAATTTTCTCTTTTAATAACTAAAGAATAAATGAGTTTCATTTTTGAGGAATGAATTATGATTACCTTATTAATTGGATCATAATAGCCAACTCCTTGGCAGAGTGCATGGAACTTTGAATAAGTTCTTAAAAGTGTTTCTCAGGCTCTGATACACATACACATCACCTGGCCAGGTTAAAAACCTCAGTGGGCCAAGAGTGGAGACCTTAGGTCACCCTGATGCTCCTGGTCTGGGACCACACTTCAAATAAGACCTTACTAATGATCTTAACTTCGACAATAAAAATGTCAATGACCTAACACATAGGTTTTCAAATTTTTGCATTGTCCTGCTTGAGGGTTTCAGCCCCAAGCAAGTTCACTATGGATTTGGTGAGACTGAGAAATGACAACAGAATGTTCGTGGGGTAAAAGAGTTTGTACCCAGTTTTATTCTCATGGTGGTGGGTCGAGCAATAGAATCACATCTGCATCCAGCAGCCTGCACGTCTGTAATCCACCTCCATCTCTGCCTCCAACCAGAGCACTGGGCAGAGCTCTTTATATAGTGACTCAGTCAATAATAGCTCATTGCCTATGGGTGTGGAAGCAGTAGCCTAGCAGCTAGCCCATTACATCATCAGGTAGTTTTGGGTCAGGTGAGGATCCTGGCCATAGGAACTTCCATTCCCCCCACATCCACCCACAAATATTTATTAGAATCACCTGGAAAACTCTTAAAAACAGAAATCTGGGCCCCAACTCCAAGGTTTCTGAAACAGTAGGGTGGAGGTGGGGCCCAACTATTTGCTTTTGTAACAAGATTACAGGTGATGTTAATGATGATGGTCCAGGGACCACAGTTTGAGAACCACTGGTCCACTATTGTCCACTCTACTGGATGCTCATTATCAGAATCACCAAGGGTGTGTTACAAGAACACACACACACACACACATACACACATGGACACATACCAGTGTGTTCTTCAATGATTCTGATTTAATTGGTTGTGGATGGGACGCAACTGTGATAAGTATACAACTGCCGTTAGTTTACTTTGATGTGAAGGCAGGGTGGAAAACTCAACTGGAGTCCTTCCACTAAAGGATATAAAACAAATTGGAAAATGAGGAACTAAATTAAGAGAAGAAAGGAGACAGAGTTTCAAAAGACTGAAGAAGAATTGCTGGAGGGGGAGGGGAAAGAAATGGTAAAGATCCATTTTATTGTTTTTATCCTCAATATAAAGTAAAACTTGTGAGTGAAGTAGGTTCAGAAAAATGTTCCTACAACTGGCAGTTGGGGAGCTGCCAGTATTTCATTGAGACTGACATCTTGACACTCTTTAATCCATCTTTCTCTTTTCATGTCTCCTACATGCCTCTCTGCCACCTTAGACCCAGAAGGGAAAGCTGCCTCTTGCAGTAGCATTGGTAGGGCTCTGGTGCTCTTGGGTAAATGAGCGTAGCTGCAGAAGTAAATTAATGAAATGAATTAAATATTTCAGTGTTTTTGGAATATTTTTTAAATTTCCTTCTCTCTCCAACTCCTTTTAAGGAATAAAGAACAAAAGCCTTATCAGTTCTCAAGGTCACTTGATGACAGCATTAAGTCACTTGATGACTGTTAATGGTGGAATGTCCAAGAAACAGAATGAGAGGAAGTAGAGTAGGAAGGTGGGTGATCTTTCATAGTCCTTTTGTAACTGTTCTGTTTGGAGTAGACTGAGCAGCTGCTTCCAGCTAAGCTTCTTTGGTTAATATTTGTAGACATAACAACAACAAAAATCTTTCATAAGAACACAACCTTTCTTTCTACTTAATAATCGGCCCATTTGCCTCATTCAGATATGCAGGTCTCACATTGCAAATTCCCAGAAACCATGAATTCTTCAGTATTGTGTCCAGTTCAAAGCAATCTCTTACTTGCATTTAAACTTATAAACATTTGTGATCTTCAACTTTAGTATTGGTTATTTTGTTTATGCTTTTGTTATCTACATAAAGTACTCTAAAATTCACTTAAGGAGGCACAATTAATGGCCCCCAGACCATTGTTAACAATTCATTGTTTTATGAAAGCTATTGAAAATAAAACCTCACTAGCCTTTCAATCCTTTTTCTTACTTACAGTCCATCACACCGTTATACTCCATCTTCTAGGCCAGAACGGGCACAGACATCGCCTACATTCTACCATCTCCAATGTCCTTTCTCTTCATAGACTTTAAACATTGGTCACACACATATGCTTCTCTAAGTGCACACGTATCATATCTCAATAAGACACGCCAAATAGCCACCGCCAGTTAGAGATGATTCCCAAGATGAACCTATTTGCCATTCCCTAATATTTTGTGAATGTATCCGTCTTCCCTCCTGGGTTTGGGCATCTAAAGGATGGAGAAGAGGTTACATTTGTTTCTCTGTTCAACTCAGAATATGGCAGAGGTCTTTGTAACTATCAGATCCTCAGTGTCAATGCATTTTTATTGAATTTTATTTTGGAGGCTAGTCTAAGTTGATGGGCAAATATTTTATAGAATTTTTTCACGTAGGTTTTATTATTTTTAATAAACAGTATCTTGACTAATGGAAAGCAAAATATAATTTTCCTGAAAATCAAGAATGATTTCCAGCTCTTTTGGATACAAACAGTACAGCTAAAATAAAAAGATTTTCAAATCCAAAGTAGACACTCTCTCCCCTGAAATCCTTTGAGTGTTATTATAATTTCCTTTAGTAAACCTTTTATCAGGGCAACAAATCAATTGCAACTCTAAATTTCACAAAGCCTGATTTGTGGGGTTTACACTAATTGTCTTTCGAATATTATTTCCATCATGTTTCAGTAATAAAAAGCAAGTTGCCAAATCTCTTTAGTTACTCCATTGTGATATTTCAATATCACAGTTATTAGAGATACTGTTTATTATAAAATAGCATCCATAACCTTCACTTTGAAGAAGAACATTTTAAAGTAGTTAGATTGGTTTTATCCTTAACCATATCACAAATATAGTTTATTAAGAAGAAATCACGTGTGGCCCTTTGTTCCTCGATAATTTTTCCCAAGACATATTACTAATTAATAACTTGGCAGAAAATCTACATAGATCAGAAACATAAAGTAAAGTGAGAAGTAAACATGGAGAGAAATGATTGTTGTTTTTTAGGTGACAGAATCCCTGTGTTAGCATATAATGAAGAGCTTGTTTGCTTATGAAGTAGAACATGCCCATGTTTGTAGCCACAGTCTACAGACTCTGTATTGAGTGTGTGTGCACACACGCACGTGTAATTTTGATGTGGAAGGAAATACAAAATCAAGTTAAAATACTTTCTTTACTGGAATACTAATAGTTTCTCAGTAAGTTTCCCTAATGTCTTCAGGCTGATAAAAGACCCTAGCACCTTTTAATTTTGCAGCTGTTTTTACACTTTTATTTCTTCTTCTTTCCTCCTACATTTACACAAAAACCTTCTCAAGTCTCTTTTAAGCACTACAGCAACTTTATCAATCCTAAGTAGCAACCACTTCGAACAGCGTTGTGTATGAGTGTGTGTTAATTAGCTCCAGTAGATTATCCCCCGGTGTGTGGCGGGGTGTTGGTGGGAACTTCCCCATGTGCAGAGAGTGCTGAGCATTTCATGTTTATTTTCATGTATCGAGGCAAATTCTCAGTATGTCTTCAAATTATCTCCTTGGGGGTGTTTTTCCTGAGCTAATCCTGACAGAATCTTCCTGTCAGATATGCCCATCATCAAGAACAGGAGAACAGTACACATACAGGAACCTCTGTGCTTGGGGCTGTATGCAAATTTAATGCCCAGCTCATTTCTGTTTCTCTTACGTGGATGACAGACATTTTAACAATGTGTTCCACATTTCCCTCTGGGAATCCAGTTGGATTCCTATATGTATATGATTGCCTATACACATCCATTTGGAATGTGCCTTTGAATACAGTATTGGGAACATATATGCATACAAATATGCTTATATATGTACATATAAGCACATTTATTATAAGTAATGTGGATATTGGGATGCATCTGTGAGGATGGGAGAGAGTCAAAAGGCTCTTGATCAGAGATGTGTCTACATCCCAGGGAGACTAATCAGCTGCTGAAAAATGGGTAGGATAGAATAACTGATAAACAAATCTATACTGAATGTAATTCCACAACATTTGGGATGGGAGTTGGGCTGCTATGAAATGGTGAATAGCAGCAGCATAGAAAATCAGCTTTGTTTTCAGCTATTTTTAATGGAAATAACTTATATCCAAAGAGTTTTCCAATGTAAATGCCAATCTTTGTGATCAACTATAGGTTTGTGACTTAAGTTACCGTTTGCCACCATTGTATCTGAGGTAGCCAACCTAGTAAGTACTTTCTCTGCAGCACCATTATTTTATTTTCAGTGGCACCTTTCCACCCCAGGGATATATTCTGCCTCCATTTGCTGGTGAGCTGGGCTGGTAACCCCAGAGAGGCAAGGGAAGGATCTATTTCCTTCTCCTTTAAACCTAGGTGCCTGCTAGACAGCCAGCTTTTTCGGTCTTTTGTGACATGCCGATGTCAAAGGTGCTTCCCATACTGAGCACCTACTCTGTGCCGAGTACTTAGACATTTTATCTAAAACAGCCAAACCTCATGGTAGTAGTCCCCATCAATAACCACACACACACACACACACACACACACACACACACACACACACACACACGCTCACACATTGACCTCAAATGAACACAGATGCTTTGTAAAAACAGCTTGCTTAATATTCAAATGTGCCTTCAAAAACAAATCTAGCTACCTTTTAGATAGCAATACTGACTTTCTGGTACTTAGGGGATATTGCCATCTAGATTATATTGTAAATATTAAACTATTTTGTCCTTCCAAGAGTATTTGAGTCTTGTGATAGTGCTCCTATTTCAGAAAAGGAAACAGAATCCAGTGAATTTAAGTCATTTGCTCAATAACACATGGCTAGTAAGCCCTAATAAATTCAGGTGTTTCCCTCTGGACCCAACCCAAAATAAGAAATAAAGATGAAACAAAGTGGTTATGGGGAAAGGATGCGAGCCTTAAGAAATGTAGAGCAGCCTAGGAAATTGAAAGCCCCAATCAAGTGGTTCTAGGAGGGTCAAAATCTTTGCACATTATAAGCTCTTCTCCTACAGGATTCAAGCAAAGCTTATCTCTCACATTCACCTTCCCAGGACACTCACGTTACAACAAAGGAATGAGAAAGGAGAGAGGAAGACAAAGCTATTTGTTATCTCTCTGTTCCTCTCTCTGTATCTCAGTCTTCTCAGTTTTGTCCTGTTTTCCTATTAATACCGTTTGCATTCTTAAAGGAGGCTCTCCCTTCATTGGTTCTTCCTCTATCAGACTTACTTCCATGACCCCAGAATCCCCTGAGAGCTCAGGGATTTCCCTAGCCACATTGTTCAAGTTTAAGATGGGTGTCACTTTGAACCCAATCCAGTTTTAGCATGTGGGATTCATTCATGGTGATTTAAGGTCGATTCAAAGGACTTGGCTTGGTGTCCCCTATAGTGGTCAGATGCAGCCATATTTCTAGTGCTTAGCCTGAGGTCATTACTCTAGATCTCTAATTACTACCAGAGGACATAATTAAATACTGAATTGAGGGAATATAACATCTAAAATTTGATGTGTGAATTAGTTTCTTTCAACTAAGGAGAATGAATATTTATTGAGCATATATTATATGTCTGGCAGTGTGCAAATGCCATCATGTGATCTTTATGATCATCTTTTGGGGAAGGTGCTGTTATTTTAGCATTTCAGGGAAGAAGGAATCAAAGCGGTGAAAGAGAAATTTGTCTGAGATCATAGCGTTAGAAAGTGCTTCAAATCCATTGTTTGGGTTTGCCTCTCCACACTTCCCTGATAGCCCAGCATCAGTAGGGCAGAGCAAACACACACCCCAAGGAGGCCTGGGCCACCCAACCTGAAAGGAACCATGAATGGGCAAGAAATTCTTTTTGAAATCTCCTGTTATTTTCAAATGAATAAGACATAGCCATTGCATTCTGAAACATTTTCATGCTTATTTTACATCTTCTTACAAGTACTACCAAAAAAAAGCTTCCTATCTTGTTTAGCCTTATCTCTGCCTACCCCCAACAAACTCTGTAAACCCTGGAGGTTTTTTTGTATCACAGTATGAAAACTCGACTTCAGGGGAAATACTACATATTGGCATAATGTCCTCGTATTCTGGGTTAGCAGGTATAACAGAATCTGGTGGTAGTAGGATATTCACCCAAAGGCATGGTTACGGTTGATTATAAAACTTTCTAGATTTTCAGGTATGATAACTTCAACTTGTGGTTGATAGCCAAGTGCCAGTACTGGGCAAAAGTGGGACATGTTTCAAAAGGCTAAATTCTGAGCTCTTGTGTCTCACTGTGAACTTGCTGGCTCTAGGGATGGAATGTGAGAGTTTTCATTTATATGGCCTAGCACTTAGCACAGGGCTGGGTTGCTCAGTTCATTGATGGGTTAGATGGCTAATGGTCAGGCAAGCATAGATCTTCACAATATTCCAGCCTAGATAATTCCAGAGACATTCAATACTGTAGGACTAATTCTAGGCAAGATAATGATGGAATTTTGCCTTGAGTCACACTACTTAGAGAATTTAACACTAACAACTCTTAGGATCCCTTCAGTCCAATGAGTCCATGGCTGCCCCTGCCAGCCCTATCATAATCTTTGCCCAGCATCATCTCACTTCCTTTTTTCTGCCTAAATCCATCACATCTACTCCAGATATATACTCTAAAACTCTCCAGTTGTTACAGATGTGACAGGCCATTTATGCATTTAATACATTTATTTGCCCATTCAACCTTTATTGAGCACCTCCTATGTATCTGGCATGGTGCTGGATGCTGAGAAGAAGGTCTGGTAATCTGATAGTGAATTTCGAGTTCAGATGGGCAAAGACTTAAGCTGATGCACTGAGATGTCCTCACTGCCCAGATCCTTCCTATGTGTTCTATAAGAGTTTCTAGAAATGACACCCAGCCATTGTTCTCTGACTCTAATGCAGCAAGTCTAACCATTTAGTTAAGAATCTTCACAGAGACCCAAGGAAAAGGCCGTGGTCTTACATGCCTGCCATCTGTCTTCCGTATCATCAGTGTTCACAGTTTAGACATTATCAGTTATAAGAATACCATCATGAAACTATTAAGGACTTTGAGAAACTCTAATGTAGCAATTCACTATGAAACAGAGTTAAACCAAACTGCAGCAGTTAAGTGACTGTCCTTTTGGATTAGGGTTAACACCTCTGTCTTAATGAAACTTTTCTAACTTACATAATATTCTGGCAGGAAAGATGCTGGGTAAGTGTAAAGTATGATGATGGCTGCTGCCGTTGCTTCTGTGACATTTGGACAACTTAAACCATATGGCCTAAATGTAACTCTAGATAAGTGTGTAATTTTAGGTTGATTTTGTTTCAGAGCACTTGAAGGTCTGTTTGAATTAGGAGCCAAATCAAATCCCAGAAAACAGGTGTATTTCCAAAAAAAGGAAAGGATATGTGTTATAGATGACCCAGTTAACAAATCACGGCCTTACATCAAAAGTGGTATGTAAAGGAATGTTTAAATATCATCGCCAAAAGGCCTTTGCAAGATCTGTGCCTCAGGATATCTGCCTCTCTGACTCCTTGTAAGCATAGAGGACTATTAGATACACAGATTTACACCTTCCCCTTACTGGAGCAGGGGGACTTATCTGATTCAGGAGCCCTTGGTAGGACTATTCTGCTTTAAGGGATAACTGCTCAATGAACCAGTGCCCCAAGCTCCACGCTCAAACCCAAGGGCTTCAGATTTTAGATACTTACTTTCTCATCCCACTAACCAGAAAAAAACTTACAGAAGACTAGCTCCAGAAATGTATAAGCAAGCTCAACTCTTTTGCCTCTGTTAACCTACAGTTAGGTTGTGCTTACCAGGTGCCAGGATTTTTTCTAAGCATGTGATAAACAGTAGCTCATTTAACACCCATAACTTCTCACAAGGCAGTTATTCCTATTATCCTTACTTTACATACAGAGGAAGAGACTGAGGACAGAGAAGTAATTTGCTCAGGGACCCATAGTTGCTGAATCGTAGATCTCATACCCAAACATACTGGCTCCCAGCTCTGTTCTTAACCACCATGGTCTCCTGCCCCTCCAGTGACTCATTTTTGCTTCTGTGAAAAACATGGAATCTTCCTGGAAAGAGATTAAAAGTCATATTTTCGACAAGAAGATTTGCTTTTAGGGAAAAAAAAGCACTCTAAGACTTGCATTACTAATGGTCCTGTATATAGCACAGCATACTCCCCTTCAAAACCTCTTTGCTACTGGGATACAAATGTCCCCATAATTTTGAAGCCCACAATTTGTAAACTGCTGAACAGGATCTAATAATCACCTTGTTTATCTTATTGTTTTGTCTAAGAGAAACAAAGATATTATAAATAGGAAATTGCAAATTTTATCAGCTTCTGTTTGTATAAGAAACTGAGGTTGCTGCTTAGGACAAAACCATGAGCAATCAGGTGGGTCTTTTAAATATATTCCAAAGACAAAGGCTTAAACTGTGAAATCATAAAATCACTCGGAAAAGGGAATTTCGTAGTATAAACCTCCCAGGGTTAAGTCTCAAACCTGAGTGTCTTTATAAAGAATCTGAATTGAATCCAGCCGCCATGGTAACCAGAAAAGCAGAGGAGACTGGAGAAGGTGAAGAACTATATTAATGAAAACCCCTCAACTCCTAAAGTGCTTTTTGTCTTTACCATTCTTTCTGCTGCTTAACAACACAGTATCATGTTTTATGTATTAAATCGGTCCTGTGTGTGTGGTTTCTCTTCCCAGCTGGATAGTAAGCCCTTGAGAACTGGTTAGCATTCTTTCTACCTTTGGCACCTCTCAATGACACACTGCAGACAAACAGATGGGATTGTGATTTTGTTCATTTCTTCCCATAATCTAGTTTGAAAAACTGTACTGAGGAAAGGGTGAGTGCTTTGAAGCAAGACAGCCTGGATGCAAATATGACTGCTAAGAATGATCATGACGATGTGGTCATGAGAAGTTCTGGGAATCAAGCATGGGCAGAAGCTGCCTTCGTAGTGGGCAAATTTGATGGGTCAGGCGCCCATTGAGTTGCTGAATATAGAGAGCATCTCTGCTCTTGACAAGTAACAACCTAATAGATGAGGACAGCGGAGCCCAGAGATGTGATCTTGCCCATTGCCACAGAGCTCATAGGACAGAGCCAGGATTCACACTTAGGCCCTTGTAATTCCCTCTTTCCATTGCATTTCTGGCCATGGACAAGTTATCTAACCTCTCTAACCTTCAGTTAGCTCCTTTGTCAGAACAGAGAGATGCATACCTGCCTTG
>JAVSCE010002070.1:0-53825 GCA_032199065.1 Smutsia gigantea
AAAACAGAAATCAAAGAATATATGGAGACTAATGACAACAACAACACAAAGCCACAACTTCTGTGGGACGCAGCAAAGGCAGTTCTAAGAGGAAAGTATATTGCAATCCAGGCCTATTTAAAGAAAGAACATTCCCAAATAAATAGTCTAAAGACACAATTACTGAAATTGGAAAAAGAAGAACAAATGAGGCCCAGAGTCACCAGAAGGAGGGACATAATAAAGATTAGAGAAGAAATAAATAAAATTGAGAAGAATAAAACAATAGAAAAAATCAAAGAAACCAAGAGCTGGTTCTTTGAAAAAATAAACAAAATAGATAAACCCCTAGCCAGACTCATTAAGAGAAAAAGAGAATCTACACATATAAACACAATCAGAAATGAGAAAGGAAAAATCACGACGGACTCCACAGAAATACAAAGAATCGTAAGAGACTATTATGAGAATCTATATGCTAACAAGCTGGAAAACATAGAAGAAATGGACAACTTCTTAGAAAAATACAACCTTCCAAGACTGACCAAGCAAGAAACAGAAAAACTAAACAGACCAATCACCAGTGACGAAATCGAATTGGTAATCAAAAAACTACCCAAGAACAAAACCCCCGGGCCTGATGGATTCACCTCTGAATTCTACCAGACATACAGAGAAGAAATAACACCCATTCTCCTTAAAGTTTTCCAAAAAATAGAAGAGGAGGGAATACTTCCAAACTCATTCTATGAAGCCAGCATCACTCTAATACTAAAACCAGACAAAGACCTCACCAAAAAAGAAAATTACAAACCAATATCCCTGATGAACGTAGATGCAAAAATACTCAACAAAATATTAGCAAACCGAATTCAAAAATACATCAAGAGGATCATACACCATGATCAAGTGGGATTCATCCCAGGGATGCAAGGATGGTACAACATTCGAAAATCCATCAACATCATCCACCACATCAACAAAAAGAAGAACAAAAACCACATGATCATCTCCATAGATGCTGAAAAAGCATTTGACAAAATTCAGCATCCATTCCTGATTAAAACTGTCAACAAAATGGGTATAGAGGGCAAGTACCTCAACATCATAAAGGCCATATATGACAAACCAACAGGTAACATCATACTTAACGGCGAGACGCTGAAAGCTTTTCCTCTAAGATCGGGAACAAGACAAGGATGCCCACTCTCTCCACTGTTATTCAACATAGTACTGGAGGTCCTAGCCACAGCAATCAGACAAAAAAAAGACATACAAGGCATCCAGATTGGTAAAGAAGAAGTCAAATTGTCACTATTTGCAGATGACATGATACTGTACATAAAAAACCCTAAAGATTCCATTCCAAAACTACTAGAACTAATATCTGAATTCAGCAAAGTTGCAGGATACAAAATTAACACACAGAAATCTGTTGCTTTCCTATACACTAATGATGAACTAACAGAAAGAGAAATCAGAAAAACAATTCCATTCACAATTGCATCAAAAAGAATAAAATACCTAGGAATAAACCTAACAAAGGAAGTGAAAGACCTGTACTCTGAAAACTACAAGACACTCCTAAGAGAAATTAAAGAGGACACTAACAAATGGAAATGCATCCCATGCTCTTGGCTAGGAAGAATAAATATTGTCAAAATGGCTATACTACCTAAAGCAATCTACAGATTCAATGCAATCCCTATCAAACTACCAACAGCTTTCTTCAATGAACTAGAACAAATAATTCTAAAATTCATATGGAACCACAAAAGACCCCGAATAGCCAAAGCAATCCTGAGAAGGAGGAATAAAACAGGGGGAATTACACTCCCTGACTTCAAGCTCTACTACAAAGCCACAGTAATCAAGACAATTTGGTATTGGCACAAAAACAGACCCACAGACCAGTGGAACAGAATAGAAAATCCAAACATTAACCCAAACATATACAGTCAATTAATATTTGATAAAGGAGCCTTGGATATACAATGGGGAGATGACAGCCTCTTCAGCAGCTGGTGTTGGAAAAACTGGACAGCTACATGTAAGAGAATGAAACTGGACTACTGTCTAGCCCCATACACAAAGGTAAACTCAAGGTGGATCAAAGACTTGAATGTAAGTCATGAAACCATAAAACTCTTAGAACAAAACATAGGCAAAAATCTCTTGAACATAAACATGAGCAACTTCTTCATGAATATATCTCCCCAGGCAAGGGGAACAAAAGCAAAAATGAACAAGTGGGACTATATCAAGCTGAAAAGCTTCTGTACAGCAAAGGACACCATCAGTAGAAGAAAAAGACATCCTACCGTATGGGAGAATATATTCATAAAAAACGTATCTGATAAAGGGTTGACATCCAAAATATATAAAGAACTCATGCACCTTAACAAACAGAAAGCAAATAATCCAATTAAGAAATGGGCAATGGACATGAATAGACACTTCTCCAAAGAAGAAATTCAGATGGCCAACAGGCACATGAAAAGATGCTCCACATCGCTAATCATCAGAGAAATGCAGATTAAAACCACAATGAGATATCACCTCACACCAGTGAGGATGGCCAACATCCAAAACACAAACAACAACAAATGTTGGCGAGGATGTGGAGAAAAGGGAACCCTCCTACACTGCTGGTGGGACTGCAAATTAGTTCCACCATTGTGGAAAGCAGTATGGAGGTTCCTCAAAAAACTCAAAATAGAAATACCATTTGACCCAGGAATTCCACTCCTAGGAATTTACCCTAAGAATGCAGCAGCCCAATTTGAAAAGGACAGATGCACCCCTATGTTTATTGCAGCACTATTTACAATAGCCAAGAAATGGAAGCAACCTAAGTGTCCATCAGTAGATGAATGGATAAAGAAGAGGTGGTACATATACACAATGGAATATTATTCAGCCATAAGAAGAAAACAAATCCTACCATTTGCAACAACATGGATGGAGCTAGAGGGTATTATGCTCAGTGAAATAAGCCAAGCCGAAAAAGACAAGTATCAAATGATTTCACTCATATGTGGAGTATAAGAACAAAGAAAAAAACTGAAGGAACAAAACAGCAGCAGACTCACAGAACCCAAGAACGGACTAATAGTTACCAAAGGGAAAGGGACTGGGGAAAATGGGTGGGAAGGGAGGGATAAGAGGGAAAAAGGGGCATTACGATTAGCAGATGTAATGTTGGGGGGGCACGGGGAGGGCAGTACAACTCAGAGAAGACAAGTAGTGATTCTATAGCATCTCACTACGCTGATGGACAGTGACTGTAATGGGGTTGGTGGGGGGGACCTGATGAAGGGGTAGTTTAATAATCGTAATATTGCACATGTAATTGTAAATTAATGATAATAAAATAAATTATATTAAAAAAAAAAAAAATAAAAATAAAACATATTAAATCGTAAAAAAAAAAAAGAGTACCAGAAGAAGAAGAGAAATAAAAAGGGATAGAAAGTGTCTTTGAAGACATAACTGAGGATAACTTCCCCAAGCTGGGGAAGGAAATAGTTTCTCAGACCATGGAAGCCCACGGATCTCCCAACACAAGGGACCCAAGGAAGACAACACCAAGACACATAATAATTAAAGTGGCAAAGATCAAAGGCAAGGACTGAGTATTAAAGGCAGCAAGAGAGAGAAAAAAGATCACCTACAAAAGAAAACCCATCAGACTATCATCAGACTTCTCAACAGAAACCTACAGGCCAGAAGAGAATGACATGATATATTTAACATAATGAAACAGAAGGACCTTGAACCAAGAATACTGTATCCAGCACGGCTATCATTTAAATTTAAGGGAGGGATTAAACAATTCCCAGACAAGCGAAAGCTGAGGGAATTTGCCTCCCACAAACCACCTCTCCAGGATATTTTAAAGGGACTGTTCTAGATTAGAGCACTCCTAAGGCTAAAAAGATGTCACCAGAGAAAATAAAATCATAGCAAAGAAAGCAGACCATCCAAATACTAACTAAAGGCAAAAAGTAAAATCAACTATCCACATAAACAGTCAAAGGAAACGTAAGAGTACAGAACAAAACACCTAGTATATAAAGAATGGAAGAGGTAGAAAAAGAAGGGAGAGAAAGAATCATCGGACTGTGTTTATAATAGCTTAACGAGAGTTAAGTTAGACTGTTAGATAGTAAAGAGGCTACTCTTGAACCTTTAGTAACCAAGAAACTAAAGCCAGCAATGGCAATAAGTACATATCTATCGATAATCACCCTAAATGTAAATGGACTGAATGCACCAATCAAAAGACACTGAGTAATAGAATGGATAAAAAAGCAAGACCCATCTATATGCAGCTTACAAGAGACTCACCTCAAACCCAAAGATATACACAGACTAAAGGTGAAGGGATGGAAAAAGATATTTCATGCAAACAACAAGGAGAAAAAAGCAGGTGTTGCAATACTTGTATCAGACAAAATAGACTTCAAAACGAAGAAAGTAGCAAGAGATAAAGGACATTACATAAAGATAAAGGGGTCAGTCCAACCAGAGGATATAACCATTATAAATATATATGCACCCAACACAGGAGCACCAGCATATGTGAAACAAATACTAACAGAACTAAAGGAGGAAATAGAAAGCAATGCATTCATTTTAGGAGACTTCAACACACCACTCACTCCAAAGGACAGATCAACCAGACAGAAAATAAGTAAAGACACAGCGGCACTGAACAACACACTAGAACAGATGGACCTAACAGACATCTACAGAACTCTACACCCAAAAGCAACAGGATACACATTCTTCTCAAGTGCACATGGAACATTTTCCATAATAGACCACATACTAGGCCACAAAAAGAACCTCAGTAAAATCGAAAATGCAATCAGGAGGCTGCTTTCTTTTCTCTGTAAGTAAAAAAAAGATTGTAGCAGTTTTTGTGAAAAGATGGGGCAAGAAAAGAATTACTACTCAAGGTTCCACAGCAACAGCACATTGGACTAACCTGGGCTTTCCAGGCTCACCTCTGTCTCCACCAGCACCTGGCATCCCTAAGCACTGAGGGGTTTTTTTTGTTGTTTTTTTATTTTTTTAGCACTGAGGTTTTTAAGACTAAATGTAGAAGTCAAAGTGTGATAGTCCTGGAAGGTAATATATGTTACAAGATTAAAAATGTGCATTGTTTTGAGCTCGGTATAAATTTCTAGGAATTTATCCTAAGGAATAATCATGAGAGATAATGAGGTAGTTTGTTAATGGTGATATTTGTGAACTGAAAAACTGGGTGTCCTGGACATCCGAGCAACCCCAAGGCCCCCGGGAAATAATTCTGCACCAGCGGATAGACGGGCCCGCTGGCCTGGAGAGAGGCCCTGGTATGCTAGGTGGGAAAGGCTTCAGAACACTGGCCTTATCTGATATTTCCACCTGAATATATGTACTGTGCTTTTCCTCACTTAAATGTAAGTGGAACCAGAAGTCTGTCTATATGTTTCAGATAAAGTATCTTCCTAATTTTTAACTTTAAAATGAATAGCCTATTGTTTGACCTGCTTTCTAAATTTTATTTTTTAATTACTTACTGGAACCTTTTATTTTGTTTCTAGGGACTTTACCAGGACACTCTGGAATTCTTGTTGGGTAGCAGAGATGAATGTAAGAACTTCTGGAAGATCTGTGTGGAGTATCACACCTTTTTTAGACTTTCTGATCAACCTAAGCCAAAGGCTAAAGCTGTCCTCTTCAGCAGGGGCTCCTCCTTCAGATACAGGTGGGCACTGCTCGGGGTAGAAGTACCCCAGTCACAAAGAAAGCATTTAGAAATGCTTCAGAGAATCACATAAGAATGCAGCTATTGTAAAACTGGAGAGAGCACATCAAATAAAACAGTGAAAAAAATAGGCTTAATAAAATTTGTGTTTAGAAAACCAGTTGTGCTTATTACAAGCATAACTTTAAAATGTATGTGTACATTTGTGAGCAGATGGGCAGGCCTTCTCCTTGTGGAAGATTAATGCTGTGGGTTACCGTGGGTTCTTCTCTTTAAGGTTCTTTTCTGCCTCTTTAAGGTTCTTTTCTGCCTCTTTATTCACAGTGGGAGAACTCAGAAACAACTGGTAGATTATGTCAGAGACGGTGGGATGAAGAGAATTCCATATGAAAGGTAAGCTCTGGTCTCTGTGATGTATGGTGTGTGCTTTTAGAATTAATCTTTTAAAATATTGTTAACCTGTGAATAAAAGTCATTGCAAATACATAAACATGTATTTTGACACTTTCATTCTATTTTTTTTATGGTAATGTATTTGTACAGTTCTGTATACAGAGAGAGATTACTTTTCAGTTTCCAGTTTGTGTAGCTTAGCGTATGTGCCAAGCTTTTACACAGTGTAGTAAACATTGAATCTGAAAATGCATGTTGTTTCTTCATATGTTGAATTTTCCCTTCAGCGTTGGGGGGTAATTTAACCTCTTCTGGGCATCTATTTTTTATTTGAATTCTTGTTTTGTGTTATTCTGCCGCTTTCTAGTTAAGTGCCTTCTAGCGTGTTACCGGTCTTAGCCACACTTTATGCACATCTGCCTCATGGGCACAGCACGTGCTACATTAAACACAGCTCAGGGGAGGAGGGCTCGGTGCTCACAACGTGTTCTTTGTTTGCAGAAGACACAGCAAGACTCGGATGTCTATCCGCATTCTTACTGCAGACTCCCCGAGACAGGTTAGTCCCTCCAGTCAAAGCATGCACAATACTAATCACCTGTACTTTTGGAAAGTAAGTGGGCAGTGTTGTAACAGGAATCTTAAAATGGGTCGTGTTGCTCACGCTGCAGTTCCAGCCACGGGACTTCTTGCACAGACGAGTCCTGACATGCGGAAAGCTGCATGAGTTGAGATGTGCATCACAGAGCTGTCAGGAACAAGGCGCATGAGCACCTCCCCTTGTGTGGGGACTCACTCACCCAGTCCTGGGTGTGGCCATTTGGTGGAGACCTCGAGGAGCCTGGAAATCTTGTTTTAGAAGAACAGTGCGTGACCGGGGTACACACCGACTGCTGCCAGGTGCAGCCAGCGAAAGGCATCCTCACTTTGGTTTCAAACGACAAGTAGATGTGCAGAGAGGAAGGCTGAAGGAGAGGACTCACAGGCCACAGCCTCCGAGTGGCAGGGTCCCAGGCAGGCTTTGTTTTCTCTTTATGCTTCCATTTGTTTTAGTTTCCACAGTGGACAACATGCTACTACTAGTCAGGTAAACACCTTAGGGAATATTTTTCATAAAAGCTTGAAACAGTGTTATATGCCAGCTTAGGAGACGGATTTACTTAAGCCCTATTCCCTGAGCAGGACTTTTTGCTGTTATGCTGAGGGTGAAAACCAGAAAAAAATTTCTGTCTCTGTGTTGGCATAAGTACAACTATATTAAAGACACACACAGGCACAGACCCTTCATGGGAAACGTTTGGCCGCAGTGTCCTGGAACATGAAGGCAGCAGGCCTTCTGGGTTCTGCATCCACTCCAGGCTGCCTGTCAGCTGCCACAGACAGGCATGTTTGATGTACAGCCTTGCTCCTCTCTGCAGGGATACATCGTAACTGTCCCTCATGCAGCTATACAGTTTTTTTTTAATACAGTTTCATATTTACAGTTTTTATTTCTGCACAGTGTTGCCTTTTGTGGACAGTTTATTTTGTTAGAATGCTTCCAGAAGCTGCACTTGTACCTCATATGTTAGAGTCATGTGTCCAACAATTTTTTAATTGTCTTTTAAATGAAAACATTCTTTGACTCTTCTGTATTTCCCGTTTATGAATTCCTTGATAAATCAATTGAAATTAAAAGAGTTAGTGTTCGTTTCTTTAGCAGAGCTCAATTTTATGAGTATTTCTGAAATAGTGTGAGTCGTCTAAAAATTGCATTTAAGCCTTCATTTCTCTGATACTGTCTTTTTAAAGCCACAGGAGGATATAGAATATGATTAAGAAAAGGTGGTATGATAAACAAACAAATTAGCCTTAGGGACTTGAGCTCTGTTTTGTTCTTGAAAGGTTAGCAACTGTGCCTCTGACATGCATTTGCTGGTCACACTCTTCCTGTACAGAAAGGAACTTGGATCATGTGTTTATTTTGTGTGTGTACGAGTGGCATGGAGTCTTCCAGAAGCATGACTGTCTCTGTGGCTGAGATGTGCCATCACCAATAGAGAGGCCTACTTGGCATTCCTGTGTGGGACTGTGAGTGGGGACGTGGTGCAGGGCACCCGCCGGGCTCTCCACCAGCTCTTCCTGCTCCTGCTCAGAGCCTCTCCTCGCCCCCACTTGGGCTGCTCGCATGCGTTCGGAACACTGTGGACCCGCGCCTCATGTTGGGAAGAGTGCTGTAGGCAGTCCCTCAGCGGGATTGCTGGCGCAGCTCACCTCTCGGCCACAGCTGACTTGACAGGCCCAAGGGTCACAGACCCCACATTCCTGCCAGCACTTTGCTTCAGGGTCTCATTAGCTGGTGGCATGGCTCAGGGAAACACTGAACACCCAACACATTCTCGGGTGACATGGATGCCAAGGAGCCGTGGTGCATGTGTGGCTCCATGTCAGGGATGGACGTTTTCCTTACTGGAGACATTTCATGCCTCAAGAGAATAAAATGGAATTAGAGAAGTCATAAATCCATGGCCCTGGGTCCTTTGAAAATCCTTCAGCTCTAAAAGGGAAAGGCGAGCCCATGGCCCTTGTCTGTGGCGGCAGCAGGCGCAGGGGCGCTCACGAGGCCGGGCTAGCGTGGTGACTCTAGTGGTGGTGTGTAGTTTCATGTGCTCCTTTTCCTCTTTCTCCTTGGACCCCAGAGCATCTCATTCCCCGAGGGCATGAGGACTTCTGCATCCCCATCTCCAATGGACGCCTCCTGTTCGGTCCCCATTGACCCGCCGGACCCTCCTGGCCTGCCTGCCTTCCAGGACAGCAGCGGCTCCGTGAGTGAGCTCCAGGCGCCAGACAACAGGAGACCAGCTCTGGAGAGGAGTAGCGGGACAGCAGCCCAAGGCCCTGACACCTGCCGGGCCCCACCCCCCAGGCTGCCTGCGCTCCAGCCGTGTCAAGGTGTTGGGTTTTGTCATGTCGTGAGAAGTTGCAGCCCCTTAGGCCTGGGTGCTGGGGGTGCTGGCAGAAATGACCATGGTGGGGGCATGTTGCCCGCATGCTCCTCCCCCTCCAACGTGGAACACCTGTGTGGTAGGCAGGGCGGGGGGGCCCCCGCTTTCACATTGACAACCACTCGGCTGCAGGTTTCTGAGGAGTTCATAGACGATGACCCGGCAGACATCTCCTTCTTTGCTGGAGGCGCTGAAGCCTTTTCCCTCCCGTACTGCAGGCCAGCCCCACAGGCACCTGCATGTGCTCCCCCGGGGCTCCACACCTCCGGCCTGGGCAGGTGTGCCTCTGAGGCAGGCCACTTGCATGAAGAGCAGGGCTTCGAGTTTGAGGAGGAGAGTGGCTTTGGCAGCAGCGTGCGCCCCTCAGATACCTCAGAGCTGTTTGAGGTGAAGGCACAGGCCAGCCTGACGCAGAGCCTGCTGAGCGCCTCGGAGGCCAGCTCGCTCTGCAACATGCCGCTGCTCGGCGGCCTGTCTGTGCACACAGCCAGCTCAGCCAGCCAGTCCGAGGCCAGTTCCATGGCCAACTTCCCAGCCTGCTCAGTCCGCTCCGAGTCCAGCTCGGCCTTCCAGTTCTCTGACATCATCGACCAGTTAGAGCAGCTCAGCTACCCACCCACGACGGCCGAGGACTCCAGCAGCCCAGACACAGATTCCTGGGGCTCTGAGGCTGAGGACCCCCTAGACGTCAGGCTTTTCTTCAGCAACCCTTTTACACAGACAAGAGGGGAGAGAGTCATTTTCGATTTGCAGAATAATATAAAGAATTTGACTCCAGGAGAGTGGATAGATAAAAACCCATCTTGACCACCCCCCCCGGCTCCCTCCCAGGGTGACCTGGCCCCCTGCTGAGTGCAGGGAGGGCTCAAGCTGTTAGCTTTAGACATAGAAAGTGATTTTGTGCTCGTGGCTAGATTTTTTTCAATGATTATCTGATTAATTACCCTGTTTTGAATGTTAAAGAATCAAACTTCCATGGAATGATTTTAGAGCTATGCATCAGGTTTAAAGGAAGTGAGTGTTTCCCGCTGGCATCCGGGCCTATTCCCTTGGCTCACGCTTAGGTCCACCTAGAACCAGTGCCATACATCATGGATGTTGCCGTTCTGACTCGTGTCGATCTTGGATAGGTGTTTTATGCCCGTCCCCACTTTTTAAGATGAGGCTGCCTGTAATAAATTAGATGGAGGCCCTGCTTTGTCCAGCCACTCCATGGAATCTCCAGTAAGCCCTGCAGAACCCAGATCCTGGGAAGGTGGTGGTGGCAGCCTCTGTGCTGTGGCCCCCAGCTACACGTGGACGTAGCAGGGTCCCTCGGACTGCCCTGGGTTCCCAGCACCAAAAGCATCACCCCCTTAGGGAGTATAGACCTGGAATAGTTCTGTGTTTGGCTAGTGGGCTTGGAGAGGTGTTGGCTTAAAATGCAGTGTAAGCGTGAGCTGCTCCCTTCCACTCAGCTTTCCCGGGTCTGGTGCAGGAAAAGCAGAGCCAGAACTCTGACCCACTTGAGAGGTGTGCTGTAGCACATGCCAGAGCCTCCTCCCCGGGCTGTTCACAAAAAAGGATAAACACCCCAGGAAGCCTGAGTGTTGGGGTGTGAATGTTCACTCTTTAGGAACGTTTCGTTCAGGTGAGGGGGGCTTTAGCCATTTCTTACGGATGTCGTCTGTGCTGAGGCGGCGGGAGAGGTGGTGTCAGCAGATGGCTGTGGGGTAGTGGCTGGTCCCCAGGGCACAGGCTGGACAGGGACCCCATGGCCGTGCAGCCCAGCACACAAGCACCATGCTCACGCAGGCCCTGGACCAGCACGCCGCGTTTGTCAAATGAGCCCACGGATTGGGTCTTGTTTGGGCGTTTCTGCGGCTTGTCCTTTCTGACCTTACCTAACAGCAGCACCCTGCCTGAGAGCTCGGTTTCTTTCCTAAACGTCCTGTGGTGACGTTCAGCCCCGTCTTTGTCCTGTGCGAGGCCCACTGAGCCTGCCTGGGCTGGTGTCGTCTGTGCACACAGGTGGTAGGGTCTCTGGGGGCTGCAGGGGCCTCTTGCAGGGACTTTTCTCTCCTTGTCAGTGTTGGTCGAGTAACAGCAGGGGTTTTGGCCGAAGGTGCTGAGTATCTTCCATTTTTGGAGCTGCCTTAAACCACACCAGGTCTGGCCATCACCCTGGTCTGTGGGACGCGTGCTGGCCCATGAAGGGACGGTGTGAATCTATCGGGTCACGTGGCAGAATAGCATTTCAGAACTTTCTGGTCTCCCTTTTGGTGCTTACACAACAAGCCTCGGGGCTGGGCGAGAAGCCTGTGTGGGTCACCTACAAATACACCTGTGCTCTAGCCAGCCCACGGCAGCCGTGTCCTCATCCGTCAGCACCTGGTCCCTACCGGTGGTTGCTGCTGGCAGCACGGCCCCTTCCTGCTGAGGGAGCCCCAGTGTGCGGCAGCAGGTCCTACCGGGGGTCAGGCTGACCCTGCAGCTGGGCTGCCCTGTCCAGTCCTGGCTTGGAGGTCCTGAGTGGACTCATTTTCGTCAGACTGCTTCTAGCGCCCTTCCCATGGAAGGGTTGTTTTCTTTCTTCAGTGAGACTCCATTTTCTGGAGATGGCTTTTTAGCTTTTTATTTTTTAAGTTTTCAGGGCATACAAAAGTGGAAAGAGGAGTACAGCAAATGCTCAGTCAGTGCCACCAGTGCGAGACCTTGCTCATGCCACACCGTGCCCTCCATGTTTTAAAGTGGGTCCCGACACATGACCCCTGAGAATTTCTGCACAAATCTGAAACATAACGGTGCTCAGGCCTCTACCCTGCCCACACCCGCCCCATCCCCAGAGCCCCACATGCCACTTCAGATCCAGTCTGACACCCCAGGTCCTCTCCAGACAACACTGGTGTGTTGGTATTCTCAGACTCAGGCTTAGCTTTTTGGCAAGATCTGAGGAAATTTTGAATAGCTCTTTTCCAAAGTGCTCACAGTATTTTAAAGTTTACAGCTCTTCCTTTATAATGAAGTCATTTATCGAAGTCAGTCGTGCCTCACTACTCATGGCCCTTCCCCTTTTGAGGGGCTGTAACTCCCACCCAAAGGGAATCCCTCAGCAACCAAGGTAAAGGGCTTGAAGGACCTCATCTCCTCCTGTATGTGTGTCTGTCTGCTGTCTCAGGTAGCCGGAACAGCTGTGTCATGTGCTTCATCTTTGTAAGGGATGGTTCATCACAAACACTGAAATGTCCTTAACAGCCCAGACTGAGGGCACCGCACCCTGAGCCCTGTTGGGCCTGCCTTCTGTCTGTTCATGGCTGTCAGTCGTGATCGCCTTTCCGGGAAGCCCTAGTGTTGCAGTGACACTGCCGTGGCAGGGTGCTCCGTGTACCTGGATTCCAGGGTAAAGCCCATGTTTGAGGAAACATGTCGCCTGGTACCAGTGCATCTCACATCAGGAGCCAGTGGGCCGAGTGTGTGCATGCCAGAGGTTGACAGTTTTCCATTTTCATCTGTTGCTCTGCTTTGCTCGATCCACGGCCTTACTCAGCAGGAGGGGCTCGCCGCCGGGCATGTGTGTAAGCTGGCTGACAGCAGGTCTCTGGCAGGTCGTGCCTCTTGTCCCCATGAAGCCCACCTCTAGTAAAATACTCTGCTTTAGGTAGAATATTTATTTTTACTAGTTATCAAGTCTATTTTTGTATCTAAATTCCCAAAGTCCAGGTATGCTATGTCAGCCAGTATATGCTTATTTAAAGCCCCCCGCAGTACAGCTTGCGTTTGTACGACTGACTGCGCTGAAATAGGTGATGGTGTGCCCTGGGCCATTTTTGAATCCTTAGGCGTGGATGTGTGCCTTTCTTATATTACAAAGGAATTCTCCAGTTGTAAGTTTCCCTTTTCCAGTAAAAACACATTTTTAAAATAGTAGTGATGATAGAGGGATGAACTGTGAAAATACCACACCAAAAAAAAGCTGAATAGGAAGAACTTTCAACAGACTGGTCAGTTCATCCCCATCACCATCACTTCGTGAAGCCCTTTCGACTGTTGATGTACAGGTGCATTCTGATTCTCAGTGCAGACCCCTTCACCATCCGCTGCCCTGAGGGATGACCAGGCATCTCTCGCGGTGTGGTCGCGATCCCGCGGGCACAGCCCGTGAACCCTGCCTGTGTGTTATGTGTTTATGTGACATTCAATGCCAGTTCCTATGTCTTCAAGGTACCAAGGCCTCCTGGTTCATGGGACATCAAAAAAGAAATCCGTCTCTAGAACAGTTATTCACAGACAGAAATGTTACATTCTCTCGGGCCCCCGAAATGGGGGTCTTCCCGTCTCTCCTCAAGGTTGTGTGCTGCCCATGTTTGCTTCGGCTCTTGTCCTGAAAGAGGGGCCACAGCTGGGTGCGGGCGGCCACTTTGGGCCCTCCATGCAGCGCCTGGGCCTGACGTGTCCTCAGTGCTGTGGCCTGCGTGGGGGCGTCTCTATGCCCCAGGAAATGATGAGAAAAGGGACTGGCCTCTCCTTATGCATTTGAACCTGTTCGTTCTCTGAAGAGACACCAATATTGCCTGGTTTGTGGTACTCTAAATTTGTTTTCCATTGAAATTGCCATTTATGAATTTGCGGATATGTACTAATTCAGAATTTTAAAATTGTTCATTCAATAAACTAAGGAAACGTTTACTATGAATTTTTTAATGGGCTTTTAGCTTTCTTTCCCTCTATTTGCTTACAGTTCTGCTTCACATGAGCAAAGGTCATTCCAAGCGTTAGGCAGCCCCCACCCCTAAGCTCCGTGTGGCCTGTGACCACCACACACAGCTGCAGGTGCGCGCAGGGCGGCCGGGGAGGCCCTGCTGTGTCACGTCCTTGCTCCTCGCTCAGCCTGGTGTAGCCCATGGGGCGCACAGAGGCGGGCGTGGGCAAGCCTGTCCCGGCTGCACAGAGCCTCTGCGGCACCTGCAGCCTTGGGGATGAGCCACACAGCCCTCGGGCTTGCCTATGCAGGGAACACCTGCTGTTGGCTGCTGAATTCTAAAAATGAGAGCAGTACTGCCATCCCCTCAGCCAGAACCACCCATAAAATCCCTGGCCCAGAGTGTGGCAGCCACTCAGATTCTCACAGTCTTTACTCCAGCTCTGAACTTGGGTTTCTGCTCGGCCAGCACAGCTCTCTGCCACCTCCACAGAGTGTGTGCACCTCTCCAGCCCATGCCGGTGGTGGGCAGCCGACCTTGAGGAGCAGGGTCCTGCCTCCGCCCCTGGAGGTGGTTGCTGGTCTTGGGGTTTCAGGGCTTCTGGCACCCAGTGTCTGTGTTCGTCTGTGCTTGGCCGCAGCCAGGGCAGGGGGCCAAGGCGGGAGGCTTAGAAAAGTGCCTGTGTGACATAGTCTCCCCAAACCCTGCAGGGAGCGGCTGCCTCTGCACCCTGCCGCTTCCTGCCCCACGCCCCTGCTCAGGGATGAAGTGACAAGCCTGTGTGTCTCCACGGAGGCACCTCAGTGTGAATCCACACTTAGGAAACTGCTCAAAAGCATTTCTCTATCAGATCTGTAGGTTGACCAGTGAGGAAGGTAAACTGGCCTTTACTTTTCAAGTATGTTTGTTCAGATCACATCTGTTTCCTAGTGAACATCACTCAACAGACTTCTATCTAGTTCATTCGCATTGTTTTAGGAACTCTGCCTTCATTGCAATAGTTCAGAAGCTCCATAGGTCACAGCTTCTTGAAAGTTATAGATAAAATGTATAATGTGTTGGAACAAAGACGCAGGTGCCCGGTGGGGGTGCATGCACCAAGGAGACATGCGCTGCAGGCACTGACCCGGACCAGTGGCCCCAAGTGTGCCTGTGTCGTGGGTTAGAATGCCTACTTTTTTTTTAATAAGTTAATTTTGATATCATTAATCTACAATTAAATGAGTAATATTATGGTGATTACACTACCCCCTTCATCAGGTTCCCCCCACCAACCCCATTACAGTCACTGTCCATCAGCGTAGTGAGATGCCATAGAGTCACTACTTGTCCTCTCTGGGTTGTACAGCCCTCCCCGTGGTCCCCTAACATTACGTCTGCTAATCCTAATGCCCATTTTTCCCCCTTGTCCCTCCCTTCCCACCCATCCTCTCCAGTCCCTTTCCCTTTGGTAACTATTAGTCCGTTCTTGGGTTCTGTGAGTCTCCTGCTGTTTTGTTCCTTCAGTTTTTTTTTTCCTTAGTTCTTATACTCCACATATGAGTGAAATCATTTGGTACTTGTCTTTTTCAGCTTGGCTTATTTCACTGAGCATAATACCCTCTAGCTCCATCCATGTTGTTGCAAATGGTAGGATTTGTTTTCTTCTTATGGCTGAATAATATTCCATTGTGTATATGTACCACATCTTCTTTATCCATTCATCTACTGATGGACACTTAGGTTGCTTCCATTTCTTGGCTATTGTAAATAGTGCTACAATAAACATAGGGGTGCATCTGTCTTTTTCAAACTGGGCTGCTGCATTCTTAGGGTAAATTCCTAGGAGTGGAATTCCTGGGTTAAATGGTATTTCTTTCTTTTTTTTTTTTAATTATTTCTCTTACTCTTTTTCTTTTATTTATTTATTTATTTAATATAATTTATTTTATTATCATTAATTTACAATTACATGTGCAATATTACGATTATTAAACTACCCCTTCATCAGGTCCCCCCCACCAACCCCATTACAGTCACTGTCCATCAGCGTAGTGAGATGCTATAGAATCACTACTTGTCTTCTCTGAGTTGTACTGCCCTCCCCATGCCCCCCCAACATTACATCTGCTAATCGTAATGCCCCTTTTTCCCTCTTATCCCTCCCTTCCCGCCCATTTTCCCCAGTCCCTTTCCCTTTGGTAACTATTAGTCCGTTCTTGGGTTCTGTGAGTCTGCTGCTGTTTTGTTCCTTCAGTATTTTTTCTTTGTTCTTATACTCCACATATGAGTGAAATCATTTGATACTTGTCTTTTTCGGCTTGGCTTATTTCACTGAGCATAATACCCTCTAGCTCCATCCATGTTGTTGCAAATGGTAGGATTTGTTTTCTTCTTATGGCTGAATAATATTCCATTGTGTATATGTACCACATCTTCTTTATCCATTCATCTACTGATGGACACTTAGGTTGCTTCCATTTCTTGGCTATTGTAAATAGTGCTGCAATAAACATAGGGGTGCATCTGTCCTTTTCAAATTGGGCTGCTGCATTCTTAGGGTAAATTCCTAGGAGTGGAATTCCTGGGTCAAATGGTATTTCTATTTTGAGTTTTTTGAGGAACCTCCATACTGCTTTCCACAATGGTTGAACTAATTTTCATTCCCACCAGCAGTGTAGGAGGGTTCCCTTTTCTCCACATCCTCGCCAACATTTGTTGTTTGTGTTTTGGATGTTGGCCATCCTCACTGGTGTGAGGTGATATCTCATTGTGGTTTTAATCTGCATTTCTCTGATGATTAGCCATGTGGAGCATCTTTTAATGTGCCTGTTGGCCATCTGAATTTCTTCTTTGGAGAAGTGTCTGTTCATGTCCTCTGCCCATTTCTTAATTGGTCTATTGGCTTTTTGTTTGTTGAGGTGCATGAGTTCTTTATATATTTTGGATGTCAACCCCTTATCGGATACGTCATTTATGAATATATTCTCCCATACTGTAGGATGTCTTTTTGTTCTACTGATGGTGTCCTTTGCTGTACAGAAGCTTTTCAGCTTGATATAGTCCCACTTGTTCATTTTTGCTTTTGTTTCCCTTGCCCGGGGAGATATGTTCATGAAGAAGTTGCTCATGTTTATGTCCAAGAGATTTTTGCCTATGTTTTTTTCTAAGAGTTTTATGGTTTCATGACTTACATTCAGGTCTTTGAACCACCTTGAGTTTACCTTTGTGTATGGGGCTAGACAGTAGTCCAGTTTCATTCTCTTACATGTAGCTGTCCAGTTTTTCCAACACCAGCTGCTGAAGAGGCCGTCATCTCCCCAATGTATATCCAAGGCTCCCTTATCAAATATTAATTGACTGTATGTGTTTGGGTTGATGTTTGGATTTTCTATTCTATAGAACGCCTACTTTTCTTAGCAAAAAACAGTTTTGTTTATTTAGAACAAACCAAAAGAAAACACTCTGAAAATGCCCCTTGGGAATGCTGAATGTGTCCATGTCAGCCTCTGAACTTCAGGGAGCCACAGTCCCATCCACAATTACTCGTGGCCCCTGTGCTCAGAGCCCCGTGGGGTCCCACGGCCATGGGAGAGGGTGCCCGCACCTCTAACCCCCGTCTGTCACTTGGGAGATGGACACACAGGAACACAGTACAATGTGAACTGATATTTGGACCCCTTAGTTTTAGCTACTTTCCTACCCCTCACTTTTGGTTTTGAGCCAGATTTTTCGTAAAAATGACTCATGATATCATAGTCCAAAAGTGCAGCCAGAAATAGTTTTCTGCTGACTCATTATTCTCATATGTACCTGGATTCTTTGCACAATTCAGTGTAATACTTGCCTTACGGGATTCTTTCAGTAGTCATTGTTCAAGCCAAACAGGAAGCTGCTAGCTTCTAGATCTACACCTCCTGCTGTCACTTGTCTTTAAACTTCCCAAACTGGAGCAATTCTTCCTCCACTATTAAGCCAAAATTGTTTAAGATTGTTTATTACAGAATTTTGAAGAAGAGCATTTAAAGGTATGGAATAGAAGTAAGCTTAACTCTTCCTCTGTGTATGGTGTTTATCTTTTATCACCGACTTAGAGGAGCAGAACGAAGATAAGCAAGAAAACGTAATGCTGAGCTTTCTAAAGTGAGGTTTCAAAAATTGTGAGATGAGTATTTAGAGAGTTTTGGAAATAGAGAATGCCAAAAAGAAAATCACCTGCCAAAGTTGCTCACTGCTGACAGTTTGATATGAGAGTTTTAAACTTTTAAGTGCTTTTAAGGGGTGTATTTTGACCTCTTCCCGTGCACCACGAGTGACCTCAGTGGCAGCTGCAATAGTGACCCCTTCCCAGAGGCTCTCTGTCGCCTTTGCCCAGACCCAGCAGAGCAATCAGAGTCTGTGGCGGCTGCAGACTTAAAAGAAACATTTCTTAAAACAATGACCTGAAAGCTGAAAGGACTCCTTGGCCCGTAGGCTGCAGCACGGATGTAGTGTTGGCAGGCCTGGAAACAATATTAATTTTGTCCATCTCCATCAGCGCTCCAGGGAGACCAGGGGCATTGTCAACAAGCTGTCATATTTTGAAAGGAATATTTTTTTTTCCTCAACAGGAGGCTTGAAATACTGAGTAAAGTAGGTTGTAAACAGATGTGCTCTCGTCCAGGCTTTGCTGTTCCCCCCCAGAGCACAATTCTTAAGGGCCCCTGGTTTTCAGAGTGGGCAGTGGAACTGGCTTCAGCTGGAAGTCACCAACTGCTTTAACCCCTGGCAAGAGACTCAGCCTGTCCTCTGAAGCTTTGAAGCCAGGCACTGACTTCTCCTCTCCAGCTATGAAAGCCCAGGGGGCGACGTCTTCCAAGAAGGCTGTTCCGTCTACACTGAAAGCCTGGTGTTAGGGCACAACCTGCATGAACAGTCTTAGATCTCCTGGGTAACTTGCTGCAGCTTCCCCGTCAGCACCTGCTGCTTCACCTGCACTTTGATGTTAGGGAGACGCCTTCTTTTCTTGAATCTCGTGAACTAAACCTCTGCTGGCCTCTAGCTTTTCTTCTGCAGCCTCCTCACCTCTCTCAGCCTCCCCAGAGTTGAAGAGAGTTAGGGTTAGGCTTTGGCCTAAGGGGATGTGGCTGGTGGGATCTGTCCAGACCACTAACACTTTCTCCACATCACCAGTGGGACTGCTTCACTTCCCTGGTACTCGTGTCACTGGAGGGACACTTTTAATTTCCTTCAGGACTTTTCCTTTGCTTCACAACCTGGCTGGTGCAGGAGGCCAAGGTTTCAGCCCCTCTTGGCTTTCAGTCGCTCCTAGGTTTTGATTTAAAGTGAGAGATGTGTAGCTTTCCTTTCCCTTGAGCACTTGGAGGTCATTGTAGGGTGTGAATTGGTCTGAGGAGAGGAAGAGACGGGAATGCCGGCCAACAGAGCTGTCAGGACACACATTCATTGATGAAGTTCACTGTCTTACATGGGTGTGGTTTGTGGTTCCTAAAAGTTACACAAGTGACATCAAAGATCACTGGTCCCGGGTCACCAGAACAAATACAATGAAAAAGTTTGAAATGTGAGAATTACCGAAACATGACAGACACAAAGTGAGCAAATGCTGTTGGGAAAATGGCGCCAGTAGACCTGCTGGATGCATGGCTGCCGCAGACCTTCAAATTGTAAAAAGCATGTCTGTGAACTGCAGCAAAACGAGGTCTGTGGGCTCTTCTGGACTTGACATGACAGGAGCCAGAGGCCCACACACATGGGGGGCAGCCCACGTTGTAGGCAGACTGTGCTACGGCCACTCCAGCTTTACCTGCTTTGTCTTGTGGGATCTGTTTTAGTTACACGGTTTGAGGTGCATGTGATTCACAGTGCTTTGCTGTGGCTGATTTAATAAAAAATATTTAATGGCAGGTGGTGGTACTTTCTCATCCAGTAAGTCATGAGTCAACGAGTTTTGTGCAATGACATCTACACAACAAGGTCAGTTGGTGACTGGTGCTGCCCAGAGCTAAGAGTCTGTTCCACATGCAGTGAGCCCCACTCTGGGGTTCCTCGCCTCCTGGAGTTCACTGGGAATCGCACTGTCCCACTGGACAGTGCTGACCGACCCAGCCGTCGTGGGGCCCATCACATGTGACGCGATCTCCGAGTCTCACCTTTGCTGTCTGAAAATAAAATCCGGTTCTGCAGCCACTGTGGTCAACTGTCCACAGTGACTCACCGCAGGACTAGTCATATTGGAGGGAGACGCCATGCAGGGTGCTGGAGACGCAAGCATAAAACTGCCCTATTTTCGTGACCAACAAGTGTGACACACCTTGGCTCTCACACCTTAAATGATACCAGCGTGAAGAATAAATAGATAGGTTACTAGTAACTTCGAGACTTTTTTCTGAATGTTCAGTGTGTAAAGGTTTCTCACATGCAGCCTTCAGCCCGTTAGAGACAAGAAGGATTTTGGAGTGCAAATCCAAAGAGCTGGCTTCTGGAAACCCTCTGCACCAGGCCCATAGCCGCAGCCCTCACGTGGTCCCTGCAGAAGCCGTGAAGTCCATGTCCAGCCTGGGGTGCGTGGAGGGGAACTGAGGAGTGCTGTGCTATTTAAGGCTGCTTAGCAATTTTAAATGTATAATAAAAGCAAGTCCTAATAAACTGTTGTTAATAATTTCATATTGTAACTGTCCAGGCTTTCTAATGTCCCTGAATGTTTCCTCGTGTCTTAAATCTGTCTGGTTGTGAGCAGTTCTGCCGTCTGAGCACTGATGGCTCCCATCCAGAAACCCCAATTTGCAGTCTCCCCAAGCTCCAGGTTTGTCAGTGTGAAAACCAGGACGCCCCAATCCAGCCGCAGGAGCGTGCACACACAGCTCTACTCTAACCTGCCTACATGTTTTAGGCTAAATAAACTGTTTTGGTTTTATAAATTGGTCACTGTAGGCATTTGAAGTCTGCCATGGTATAAGACGATCTTGCTTTGAAGCCAGTCATAGGAGAGTAAGGAGGCCTCTGGGCTCTGCCAAGTGCCTTCTAGTCCAGCATTTTGTGAGTTGGTTCAGTCATAGTTAGAAATAATGATACTTTGGGTATTAAAACACCATCTTAAATAGCTTTTAAACAGCAGTTAAATTTCTCCTATAAATGCTTTAAAGTTATCTTTAAAATTTTAGACTTAAGTTACCCATAGAAAAACATTAGAAGTACCCTTTGAGAATCAAAAAGAAAATTTATTTCTTACATAGCATATGATGGAATGTGCCTTGCCATCAGCTTCCTTGGAACTAGGCCAGAACTTTCATCTCTATCTAGTCAAAAGCAAACAATATTTAAGAAGGGGAAGAAATTTAAGTATGGCTTACTTTTGTGGTATCATTCTAAAAAAACAAAACAAAATCCTTGTTAATGAAAAATCCCAGGAAGCAGAAAACTGACAAATTGGATAATATCTAGTTTTTTTTAATGAACAATGAATGAGTTTCGCCTTCAAATAGACACTTTTTTTAGCATCAGTTTGACATTTTACGATCTGTCTCTTGTTTTATACCCACAGGAAGTACCCCTCCCTGACCGTGCCCCCCACTTTACAAGCTCTGTGCCCTGTCACAGTTACATTCTCAAGAGCAGTGAGAAACCCCTAGAAACCAGAGCCCTGGGGTCCTGACCATCCGTGGTGGGCCTCTGTGAAGTGGGATTGACCAGCCAGCATGTGTCTCGCTTTGTCACATGAGAATTGCGTCTGATTGACACGTTCTCCAGAAAGGGCCTGGCAGCAGCGCAGAACACACCCTCTAACACATGGTAGGAATGTTCCTGGCTGGCATGACAGCCTTTCTCATTTCTCCTCTGCTCCCACCCCGCTCAGTTCCAGGCCTTTCCATGGAGAGTCCTCAGCCTTCTCCCTCTGCGTGGAGGGGCCTGCTGGGCCCAGCTGAGCAGGGCTTGTCCCCACTCTGGAGCCCTGCCCACAGTGACAGCAGCAGAGCTGCGATGGACGAAGAGCCGACGCATGAGGTGAGTGGGCCCAGGCGCAGGACTGTGGTGGGCCTGCGTTTGCAGACTTCTCCCCGAGGGTGGGGCGGCCGGCCTCATGAGCAGAAGGACTAATGGCGCCCCCGGCCAGACCTCGTCCAGATTCCCGCCACCATCTGGGCCCTTTGGTACAGTTGCTTGTTAAGGTAACAGGTCCTGGCACCTGCGGGTTCCCAGTGCTGGGGCCCCAGGAGTCCTGCTCGTTGGGTGCTCACCCTGTCAGTCAAGTGACCAGGAAGAGGGAGGACTCCAGGATCCCATCTTGTCAGGAGTCAGAGGAGGCATTCAGGCTGATGGGCATGTCCCGGGGTGGAGGGTCGCGCTAGGGCCTGTGGGTTTACAGGCTCTCCCTGCAGTCCCCTGCTCACTGTCAGGGAGCTTGAGCTTGAGGCGATGGCACCTCTGGCCTCCTGGCCATCACCTGCAGCCCAGGCCTCACATTACAGACAAGGTGGTGGGAGTGAGACGGCTTCGGGAGTGGGCACACCGAAAGGACAAAGGGTCCAGGAACCCGAGGTCTGGGGAAGAGGGTGATTAAAACAATATGCTGTGACTGTTGGGCCAGGGGTCCCCAGGGAGGGAAAAGCAGAACCTCTCCCCTGCGAATGGCGGCCCGGAGACGCAGGCCAAGGAGAGCTGGCTGGACCGGCCCCGCCTCACGGGTGCCTGTCGTGTGGGGAGCTGCCGTCATGAGCACCTTAGCATCCCCTTGGGTCCCATCCTGAAGTGGCTGCAGAGGTCATACCTGTCCTGGCTACCCACGCATCCTCTCTGCACCTGGGTCGCAGAGAACCCCTCTAAGGCCAAGGACAGGCGGCGCACACCCCTTGTGCAGCGAGGGCAGCCCCTGAACTGCCAGGCAGGCTGGCGTGGCTCCCAGAGCTGGACCCCTGCTCCGTGTGCAAGCCCCCACACCTTAGAATGTGCTCTTGGTCTCCAGGCACGTTGGGCTGGCTGGCAGAGGTCCCTCGGGCCCCTCGGACATTGTTTGGCAGAAGGACATTTGGCTTGGAGACTCTTTCATTTATTTAGAAAACCTAATTGTTGAGCTTTCTTTGGTGCAAAAACAAAAATGGCTTGGAGGAAGGCTGTTTATAAGCCACCTTTTAACTTGTTATTTTCTGTATTTCAATAGATAGTCGATCTTTAGTAGGGTGACTTCTAACACCTGGGGTAATGGTGGGTGACGGACCCTTCAGGCCAGGCCCAAAGGGCACCTCACAGCCCTGCTCCCGGGACCCCAGGCTCTGCCTCCACCCCTCTGCACTCCTCAGGGACCTCGTGGCCTCATCGTCTCCAGCCCACAGTGCCGCATGTCCCCGGCTGCAGAGCAAAGACCAGCGCCAAGACTGGGGAGGGTCCCGGCACAGGCACTACCTCTCCTGCCTGCTGCCCCCAGGCCGCCCAGAGTGAACAGGCTGTGCCCGTGCCGTCCTTATGAGTGTGCCTCCCCAGCCTGGTCACCCTGGGTGCTCCTGGGGGTGGGGACAGCATCCGTGTGTCCTGAGGCACACCGTGCACACAGGCGTAGAACCTCGCACCCCCATGGCTAGGCCGTGTCTGCTTGCCTCTGCTGCGCGGCTGCACGGACAGGCAAGGGTGCCGCACTTCCTGGGGTTCCCTGCTCCCCGGCGTCCCCTCTCAGTGTGCATCTCTCCGCCTTTCTAGTAGACATCAGTGAGGCCCACCGCATCTGAGAGGTATGAGAGAAGAGGTGCTGACACATCAGTCTGGGGCCTCGAGCAGCTTGCTGTGCAGACAGGTGGCAGAAAGCACCTTCTGGCAGCCCTCTCACCGCCCCTGACATGCAGCCCAGGAGCCTGGGGCTCACTGTGGAGGCCTGTGTGGAGGCGTGGCTGGGAGGGCAGCAGCTCTCTCCTTGGAGAGGCTAGAAATCAGGGGTGGCCCTGGTACCCAGGCCATCCCAAGCCACTCCACTCTTTCTTTTCCCTTGTCACTAACTGGTGGCCCCTGGGTATTACTGGGACACATTGTGCTGCCCTAGTTGTTTCTAAGCACCTCTATCTGGGTGCCTTCACCCAACATGGAGAGGAGCTGGCCTGGAACCTCGGGGTGACTGCTTCTGAGGATGGCACTCGGGGTCAGGACCTCACACAGAGGTGAGCATGGTTAGGAAGCCAGCTGCCTGCTGGGGACTCTCCCCTAGAGCCACAGGCCAACAGTTCATAGGCATAGATGCCCAGAATCTGGGTGGGGAACCAGATCAGGGAGGGCTGGGACCTCCAGACCATGGACATGGCCTCCTGGGCCAGCTCTGACCCAGAGTTCACCAGGCATGGCATGCAACATGCTAGAGAGATCTGACTGGATTTGGATTTGAAAAGGTCAATTTAATAACACAAAGCCCAGAAAGAAACAGTCGAAGAGCATAAAGTCTGGAAAGGTGACCCTGCTGCCCCAGAGCTGGGGACCAGGGCCGGGTCTCTGAGGGGACATTGCTGGACTGGCGCCGTGTGCAGCCGCTCAGCATGCTCAGCTGGCTGCTCGGTTGAGCAGCTGTGACTGACTCGGATGGAGTGGTTGAGTGGAGTGTGTCAGAGGGCCGCGCCCACAGGCTGTCCAGCCCTACTGGGGACTCCAGGGCCCAGGAGACATCGGCCCCCCAAACACGGGCCTCCAGCCCCACCAGCTGCAGGCCCCCACACCCAGCGTGCTCTCTCTGGCATCTGAGGCACGGCCCAGCCTCCTGTGTCACAGACTGGACTCGGGCCCTTTCTCTCCAAACCCACCACCTGCAGCCAACCCACCTCAGGCTCCTTCCCTTTGCTCGGACCCAAACCATAGTCACCCTTGCCTCCTCCGTCCACCACACCTTCACCCCCACCAGACAGGACGCTGCACAGCCGGGTGAGACAGAGACCTGCTGTCCGTGCAGCAGCCAGACTCTTCCTGCGCCTAGCACACCACATGCCCAGATAGGCCTCCTCCCCTCCCCACCAGGAACCAGCCCCCCCACCCTTAGGCCTCCTCCAACCCACGTGACATGGGACAGTTGGCCCTGGAGCAGCTCTTCCCGGTGGAGGAGTGACAGGTGTGCATGCAGGCAGACTGGAGGGCTTGCCACGGGGTGCAAACAGGCCCTCTGGGCACAGGACATATGCCTCCCAGGCCGAGCGCAAGGCCTGTGCTTTGCCTAAACCCAGGAGCTGGGCTCCAGGGGGCACAGAGCAGCCCTCCTGTCCTGGGAGTCCCACCATCTCTGGCTCCCCTGCAGCACCTGCACGTCAGAAAAGGCCCAGATGGAGGCGGAGGACCTCCAGGGCTGGGCCTCCTCTGGCCCTGCACTCAGAGCGCGTCAGCCAGTCCAGTGCACTAATCAGGGCGACCTACTTGGCAGTTTTACCGGCTGTTTTGTGAGCTAGGCTTCGTCGTTTTTTTTTTAATATAATTTATTTTATTATCATTAATTTACAATTACATGTGCAATATTATGATTATTAAACTACCCCTTCATCAGGTCCCCCCCACCAACCCCATTACAGTCACTGTCCATCAGCGTAGTGAGATGCTATAGAATCACTACTTGTCTTCTCTGAGTTGTACTGCCCTCCCGTGCCCCCCCAACATTACATTTGCTAATCGTAATGCCCTTTTTCCCTCTTATCCCTCCCTTCCCGCCCATTTTCCCCAGTCCCTTTCCCTTTGGTAACTATTAGTCCGTTCTTGGGTTCTGTGAGTCTGCTGCTGTTTTGTTCCTTCAGTATTTTTTCTTTGTTCTTATACTCGACATATGAGTGAAATCATTTGATACTTGTCTTTTTCGGCTTGGCTTATTTCACTGAGCATAATACCTCTAGCTCCATCCATGTTGTTGCAAATGGTAGGATTTGTTTTCTTCTTATGGCTGAATAATATTCCATTGTGTATATGTTCCACATCTTCTTTATCCGTTCATCTACTGATGGACACTTAGGTTGCTTCCATTTCTTGGCTATTGTAAATAGTGCTGCAATAAACATAGGGGTGCATCTGTCCTTTTCAAATTGGGCTGCTGCATTCTTAGGGTAAATTCCTAGGAGAGGAATTCCTGGGTCAAATGGTATTTCTATTTTGAGTTTTTTGAGGAACCTCCATACTGCTTTCCACAATGGTTGAACTAATTTGCAGTCCCACCAGCAGTGTAGGAGGGTTCCCTTTTCTCCACATCCTCGCCAACATTTGTTGTTGTTTGTGTTTTGGATGTTGGCCATCCTCACTGGTGTGAGGTGATATCTCATTGTGGTTTTAATCTGCATTTCTCTGATGATTAGCGATGTGGAGCATCTTTTCATGTGCCTGTTGGCCATCTGAATTTCTTCTTTGGAGAAGTGTCTATTCATGTCCTCTGCCCATTTCTTAATTGGATTATTTGCTTTCTGTTTGTTAAGGTGCATGAGTTCTTTATATATTTTGGATGTCAACCCTTTATCAGATACGTTTTTTATGAATATATTCTCCCATACTGTAGGATGTCTTTTTGTTCTACTGATGGTGTCCTTTGCTGTACAGAAGCTTTGCAGCTTCATATAGTCCCACTTGTTCATTTTTGCTTTTGTTTCCCTTGCCCGGGGAGATATGTTCATGAAGAAGTTGCTCATGTTTATGTCCAAGAGATTTTTGCCTATGTTTTTTTCTAAGAGTTTTATGGTTTGATGACTTACATTCAGGTCTTTGATCCACCTTGAGTTTCCCTTTGTGTATGGGGCTAGACAGTAGTCCAGTTTCATTCTCTTACATGTAGCTGTCCAGTTTTTCCAACACCAGCTGCTGAAGAGGCTGTCATCTCCCCATTGTATATCCAAGGCACTTTTATCAAATATTAATTGGGCTTCGTCATTTTTAATCACATATCTGCATATGTGCCTCTGTGTGTTAAGCTGAACAGTAATTTCATCACCAAACCAGTAAGACCTTCATTACATGCTGTCATTTGAACAGCAGTTCTTTCCACAGAGAGAATAAAGCAAACAAGGGAGACATGAGGAGGCAACAACCCCTGCAGGGTGTGCGTGAAAACTGGACGGCGATGCTGATGAGCAGGAGAAAGTGGGTGCTGTGCGTGTGGCTCAGGGCCAACACCCACGGGCTCACACCCCAGTGCAGACGAGGCCTATTTCATGGTGAAGGAGATTCTCACTACAGAGCACACGCACCTGAAGGATTTGGAAGTCCTTACTATGGTGTGAAACCTATGCCCTTTATTGCTTTGATTTTCTTAATATACAGAAGATCCCTCCTGACAGCTCTGGACCATCACGAGATCTGCACGTTTATGTTCTCCAAATATATTTGCCTCAAACTATGTCTGAGGTCAGAATACCCAGTGCACTGTAGCCATCTGAATCTGGTCACCCAGAAGTGTCATCAGGAGACTGGCTTGTTGGCCAGGAGGACAGCCTGGCACCCGCAGAGCCGTCCCCCAGGGCCTCCAAAGAGGGGGTCCCATGGCCACAGCCCTGGCTCTTCCTGCAGTGGTTCCGCAGTGCGGTGGTCAGGGAGGATGCCATGCCTGCAGGCCTGACGGACCTGCTCTTCTCCAACATCGACCCCATGTACGCATTCCACAGGGGCTTCCTGCGTGAGGAAGAGTGGCAGCTACTGCTCTGGTAACAGCCCTGCAGGTCCTGCCCCACCGTCTCCAGCTTCAGCAACTAATCCACAAAACCATTATTTTGGGGTATATTTTTTAAACTTGAGGGCGGAGCGGACACATACAGCCACTTGTATTCATCCTATTCCAGAGGAATGAGAGCGAAGGTCAAGGTGGGTGACACTCCTTTGGCCTGAATGCTGTCTGGGGGAGTGGGAGGCGCGGGGCAAAGGGCACTGCTGTTGCTGTCCAGCAGGGCCTCCTGTCAGAGCATCTCACATCGCCGAGGGCACCTCGCCCTGTCACCAGGTGTGACCTTGGTGTCCATCTCCCCAGGGAAGGATCTTCCAGCGCCCACGACACAGGTGGCCACCGATGAATGGGGATGTCCTTCTCAGGAACATGTGGCAGCGGAAGGCAGCAAGGGTTCACCTGGGACTGCAGGCCTGGCACCTGACAGCCCAACACGGCATCCCCCTGGGTGGCGTCCCCCCCAGATAGTGTCTCCCCCGCGCAGCATCCCTACCCTGGACAGTGTCCCCACCAGGCAGTGTGCGTTCCCCCAGGCGGCAGCTGTGCAAGGAGCTGTCATGGCCGTGGGCCTGCTGCCCCGGGTGCAGGGGGTGCTGCCCTTGCTGGGCTCCGCAGCCTGCAGGGAGGCCTGTCAGGCCTGTCACAGCTGTGTGCACCCCCACTGCCCGTAGTTCCAGCGTTCACTCAGAGGCAGAACAGCTCCTTGAGAGCAATGTGCCACCGGGAATGAGCCACAGAAAATGTCCCACTGGCGGGCAGAGGGGCTCACAGCCCGGGTCCCTCAGGGATCCACTTGTTCCATGTGCTGGAATCAGCAGGCCATTTGCTCTTCCATTCAGGGGTCTTATTCTCATGGGACAGACATCCCATGGCGGCCGAGTGGCTTCCAGCCGGGACTCCGCAGTGCCTGCCCTGCCGACATCGCCCGGGCTGCTCGGCCCCCACCATCCAGCCAGATGGCCGGCAGTTACGCTCGGCACTCAGCCCGCAGGAGGAGCCCTGTGCTCCAGACCCTTCTTACCCCGAAGCTGCGGTTTTCTGAGCCCGGTGGTTCCAGAAGCACTTGCAGGAATTTAAATCCAACTGTATGCAGATCTCTCTGGTTCAGCTCATCGGACCACAGCAGTCACCTGCAGTGTCATTCAAACAAACTGATTCAACATTAAGACCTTCTAGAAGGCAGGGGCTCATGTTAATGTCTGTAACGCTGGACTCCACGCTTGCGTGCACTCCCATGCTGTGAGTCACCAGGCATGAGCACTGCCTCTCCCAGTTATGGGGTGACCCCACGTGTCCACAGCGCTGAGGGCAGAGCCCTGCACCACTGTTGCTGGTTCCGGGAAGTCAGGTCCGGCCCGCTCACTTCAGGCCTTCCTCTGTAAAGTGAGGTGACCCCTCTGGCCACACGGCAATGAGGTGAGGGTCAGTCCCCAGAGCCCCTGCCCCCCTGTCTGGATGGGGTCAGGCCAGGCTGGGTCTCAGGGCAGCACAGACCTGGGGAATCGCACACATGCTGACCCATTCTGCTCTGCCCACGGGGATTTACAGCCAGCATGGGATGCCCACCCTGGAGATGCCATCTAGATGGACCCCCTCCCACCTCTCTGAATCTAAGGGACCCCCCCCTTTTGTGCCTCAGCAGGAGCTTACCAGCCACTTCCAAAGGCACGATGAGGTCCTGGCAGAGCTGGAAGGGCCACCCAGCGCCTGGAGAAGCTGGAGGCCGTGTGCAGAGAATGTGAGCTCCAGAAAGTCTGCTGCCTGCCTCTCAACACATTCCTGCTGAAGCCCGTCCAGAGGCTGGTCTTCTGTCGCCCGCTGCTGAGGCAGCTGTGCGAGAACTACACACCAGGCCCCGAGACTGTGCCGACTGCCACGGTGAGCACAGCGCCGGGCCCTCCCTTCTAGGCCTGCTGTGGCTGTGTGCTGGGAGCCCACATGGACACATGTGAGGATCCCACTGGGCCACGTGGCTGTGTGATAGGGGACTATGTGGCCATGTGCAGGGAGCACTTTGCAGACCTGCAGGCCTTGGCCCCCTTCACTGGGAAGTGCAGGATCTGCTGGCCACTGCCCTTGCCTCCAACCCTCAGGGGGTCTGTGTCCATCCATTCCCCCACCGCAGGGCAAGGCCCTTCCCTGCTCTGAATCTGAACAACCTAAGGAGGGGCTCCAGCTGCCCTGAAGGGGGCATGGAGTGGACACTGTAGCCAGGGTGCCTGGGCAGGGGCTCCTGCCACAGCGAGTCCCTGAGCTCTACGGGTGAGCACAGCCCCAGTGTGGCCTGCAGCCTGCGGCATGTCCATTCTGAAGCCTGGCTCTAAAACACAAACATGTAGGCCAGGGTGGCCTTGTTAGATGGATTTGGTCATTGTTTATTTGTGTTAAGGGGACAAAGGAATAACCCTGACCTTTTTAACCTATAAAGATGACTTGGAGTTGTATAAATTCAGTGCAGGAAGTTCCTGTCTATCAGGTTTTCACAAGCAAGTTCACCACTGTCATTGAAGATACAAGGTGAGAGACTCAGTGTTTCCTCCTAGCTGGTCTCCCAGAGGCATAAACGGGGGTGGAGAAGGTGCTTTCTGATGCACAGGAAAGAAAACGAACCCCATGAGGTTGATGACTCTCTTCCTCTTCATTTTAAAAGCAAGTGTTTTGTGTTTGCTAGAAAGGAGAGGACAAAATTGCCAAAAACATTTACAGGCATTTTAAGGGAAATAGGAAATAAGTGCTCCCTGGGGTCAGCCTTCTCCCATGGTGCCACGGGGCAAGCACTGCTATGGCAGGTGGCCATGCAAGTGGAGGGGCCAGGCACCCTCGCTCCTGGCAGGTCCTCACTGCCTCAGGGCTGGCAAGAACTGAATGCAGCCACAAGGGCCTGATGAGCCATCCCCACAGCTGAGGACAGTGCTGGGGGGGCCTCAGGGAAAGGGCCCTGGGGGCGCAGCTGTGTCAGCCCTCCTCATCTCCCAAGAGCCTAAGACTCTGCCTGTTTCACAAGAGGCGGAATGTCTAGTTGGGGCTGGGAGCTGGCAGCCTTGTGTCCATATGGGCTCCCAAGGGCAGAGCCAGGTGACGCCCAGGTGCTGAGGCTCCATGGAGGCCCAGATGGCATCTGGCACATCAGTCCAGCATCAGGTCTGAAGTGCACCCCCGCACCCGCCCAAGGGCAGCGTGCAGCCTGCGCAGCAGCTGAGCCTGCAGCCACAGTCCCTGGGGCACCACATCTGAGGGCCGGTCGGCTACAGAGCCATCCAGGCAGCCTGCAGTGAGCATGTGGGGCCAAGTGAGTCGGTCCTACGGTGCATCTGGAAGGGAGCTGGGCCCTGTGCGTGGCCAGGCCTGGGCGGTGTGGGGCGGAGTCTGCCCCTGGGAGACTCTTACACGGTTCACACATGTATGCTGAGGGAACAGCGGCTCCTCTCACCATGTGCTTCCTTATCTATCCTCCTGAAGCTGCGGCAGATGCCCTCACTTCCATGAAGAGGAGATGGGCCTCATCGCATGGCTTCCAGGGCTCTGGCTGGGAAAGAGAGCAGCACAGGGTCAGGGAGCCACCTCCTGCTGCTGCGCTGAGGACCCAAGGCCGGCGCTGTAGCCTGGCCGTCGGGGGTCCTGGTGACGAGGCAGCAGTGTCTCCATATGTGGTTCCCACAAGGCAGTGGGAGATGTGATCGGATGGCCAGGTGGAACCAGGTCCTGCCCCCCGCCTGTCCCCAGTTAGCCTGTTCAGGGCTGTGAAGGCTGCTTTGTCTGATTTTGTGTTCTGTCCAAATAACTTTCTCACCTGATTATAAACCTTCATATTTTTGCTTGAACTGTAAGATTAGCATCTGCTCCTCCCCTCAAAAAGAAAACAAGTGCTTTCAAGGCATAAATCATTTAGCCTTTAAACTACAATAAATCAAGATTCTCAAGATGGCGGCATGAGTAGGGTGGCGGAAATCTCCTCCCAAAACCATCTATATTTTGGAAATACAGCAAATACAACTATTCCTAAAAGAGTGACCAGAAGATACAGTACACGAACCAGGCTACATCTGCGAAAACCCAACATCTCACGGAAAAGGGTAGGATACAAAGCCGTGACCCCGTGGGGTCCGAGCACTCCCCCCTCCGCCCCAGCTCACCAGCGGGAGGAAAAGAATCAGAGTGGGGAGGGAGTAGAAGCACAGTACTGCTAAATAACCAGCCCTAGTAATCTGCCCCAGGAGCACAGACATACATTGCATAGTGCACTGGGTATTAGAGGAGCGGAAAAGCAAAATCCAAGATTAAGACTGCGAATGGGTTCCCACAGCGGGCTGACCTGGGACAAAAGAAAAGCAGGTGCTTTAAAAGTCTTAAAGGGACAATGGTTTAACAGGTGGACAAAATTGTTCCAGCACATTCAGCCCATCAGGTTGGGAACTTTAAGGAACTTTAGGTGCCCTAAGCCCCTGGGTGGCAGCACAGCTCCAAACCCCCTCATGGTGATAAGCAGCCTGCCATTCCTTGCCCCCCGCCGGCACTGCAAGCAAACCCGGCTAACCCGCCATTGCTGCGGAACAGCCAGGGAGCAGCCCCGCCTACACCAACCACACAGCTTAAAACAGAGGCTTCTCCCAGCACGGGCTAACTGGCCCAGACCCAGAGGCTGCTCCCTGCGCACGGTTGACCAGCACAGACAGCGGAGACTGGCTCAGAGTCCGGTAGGCTCAAAGGGGCTTTGTTCTAGTGGCAGAACAGAAGCCGCTCACCTGTGGCCCCCACCAGTGATCTAGGCCATCCCAAGGGCCACTCTACCCATGGCAGCTTAGGGGTTTAACCCAATGGATGCTCCGTGTGTGTGGTTAACTGGCATAGACAGAGGAAACAGGCAAGGCAACCAGCAAGCAGGAAGGAACTTTGTTCTCCTAGCTGACACATGCGCCACTCGCTGGCGACCACTCACATCACCATGAAAAGGCAGAGGAACCTTGTTCAGTCCAAAATCCCTCAAACACCAGAGAGAGGGCTTGGTGAGACTGAAATCATTAATCTTCCTGAAAAAGAATTCAAAATAAAAGTTATGAGCATGCTGATGGAGCTACAGAGAAATATTCAAGAGCTAAGGGATGAATTCAGGAGGGAGATAAGAGAAATGAAACAAACAATGGAAGGATTTAAGAGCAGACTGGATGAGGTGGAAGAGACTGTTAATGGAATAGAAATCAGAGAACAGGAATACAGAGAAGCTGAGGCAGAGAGAGATAAAAGGATCTCTAGGAATGCAAGAATACTAACAACTTTGTGACCCATCCAAACAGAACAATATTTGCATTACAGGGGTACCAGAAGAAGAGGGGAGAGAAAAAGGGATAATAAGTATCCTTGAAAAAATAATTGCTGAAAACTTCCCCGATCTGGGGAAGGAAATAGTGTCTCAGATCATGGAAATCCACAGATCTCCCAACACAAGGGACCCAAGGTGGACAACACCAAGACATATGATAATTAAAATGGCAAAGATCAAAGACAAGGACAAAGTATTAAAAGCAGCCAGAGCGAGAAAAAAGATCACCTACAAAGGAAAATCTATCAGGCTATCATCAGACTTCTCAGCAGAAACCTTACAGGCCAGAAGGGAATGGCATGATGTATTCAATGCAATGAAACAGAAGGGCTTCGAATCAAGAATACTGTATCTAGCAAGATTATCATATAAATTTGAAGGAGGGATTAAACAATTCCCAGATAAGCAAAAGTTGAGGGAATTTACCTGCCACAGACCATCTCTACAGTGTATTCTAAAGGGACTGTTCTAGATGGAAGGCTAAATAGCTGTCACCAGAGAAAATAAAACCACAGTAAAGAAGGTAGACCAACCAAACACTAACTAAATGCAAAATAAAATCAGCTCTCCACAAAATAAGTCAAGGGAAACACAAAGAGCACAGAATAAAATACCTAACATATAAAGAGTGGAGGAGGAAGAAAAAGAAGGGAGAGAAATAAAGAATCAGACTGTGTTTATAATAGCATAATAAGTGAGTTTAGTTAGACAGTTAGATAGTAAAGAAGCTGCCCTTGAACCTTGGGTAGCCACAAATCTAAAGCCAGCAATGGCAATAAGTACATATCTATCAATAATCACCCTAGATGTAAATGGACTGAATGCAACAATCAAAAGACACAAGAGTAATAGAATGGATGGATAAAAAACCAAGACCATCTATATGCCGCCTACTACACGAGACTCACTTCAAACCCAACAACATACACAGATTAAAAGTGAAGGGATGGAAAAGATATTTTGTGCAAACGGTAAGGAGAAAAAACCAGGAGTTGCAGTACTTGTATCAGACAAAATAGACTTCAAAAGAAAGAAAATAATGAGACAAATAAGGACATTACATAATGATAAAGGGGTCAGTCCAACAAGAGGATATAACCATTATAAATATTTATGCACCCAACACAGGAGCACCTACATATGTGAAACAAATACTAACAGAATTAAAGGAGGAAACAGAATGCAATGCATTCATTTTAGGAGACTTCAACACACAACTCACTCCAAAGGACAGATAAACTAGACAGAAAATAAGTAAGGAGACAGGGGCACTGAACAACACACTAGAACAGATGAACCTAACAGATATCTACAGAACTCTACACCCAAAAGCAGCAGGATACACATTCTTCTCAAGTGCACATGGAACATTTTCCAGAATAGACCACATACTAGGCCACAAAAAGAGCCTTGGTAAATTAAAAAAGACTGAAATTGTACCAACCAAGTTCTAGATCACAAAGGTAAAAACTAGAAATAAATTGTACAAAGGAAACCAAAAGGCTCACAAACACATGGAGGCTTAACAACATGCTCCTAAATAATCAATGGATCAATGACCAAATTAAAACAGATATCAAGCAATATATGGAGACAAATGAAAACAACAGCACAATGCCCCAACTTCTGTGGGACTCAGCAAAGGCAGTTCTAAGAGAAAAGTATATAGCAATCCAGGCCTATTTAAAGAAGGAAGAACAATCCCAAATGAATAGTCTAAATTCACAGTTATTGAAACTGGAAAAAGAAGAACAGATGAGGCCCAAAGTCAGCAGGAAGAGAGACATAATAAAGATCAGAGAAGAAATAAATAAAATGAGAAGAATAAAACAATAGAAAAAATTAATGAAGCCAAGAGCTGGTTCTTTGAGAAAATAAAATAGATGAACCCCTAGTCAGTAAGAGAAAAAAAGAATCTGCACACATAAACAGAATCAGAAATGAGAAAGGAAAAATCATGATGGACACCACAGAAATACAAAGACTTATAGAGAATACTATGAAAAACTATATGCTAACACACTGAAGAAATGGACAACTTTCTAGAAAAATACAACCTTCCAAGACTGACCCAGGAAGAAACAGAAAATCTAAACAGACCAATTATGAGCAATGAAATTGAATCGGTAATCAAAAAACTACCCCAAAACAAAACCCGGACCAGACGGATTCACTGCTGAATTTTATCAGACATTTAGAGAAGACATAATACCCATTCTCCTTAAAGTTTTCCAAAAATAGAAGAGGAGGGAATACTTCCAAACTCATTCTATGAAGCCAGCATCACTCTAATACCAAAACCAGGCAAGCACACCACAAAAAAAGAAAACTACAGACCAATATCCCTGATGAACATAGATGCAAAAATACTCAACAAAATATTAGCAAACCGAATTCAAAAATACATCAAGAGGATCATACACCATGATCAAGTGGGATTCATCTCAGGGATGCAAGGATGGTACAGCATTCAAAAATCCATCAACATCATCCACCACATCAACAAAAAGAAGAACAAAAACCACATGATCATCTCCATAGATGCTGAAAAAGCATTTGACAAAATTCAGCATCCATTCATGATTAAACCTCTCAACAAAATGGGTATAGACGGCAAGTACCTCAATATCATAAAGGCCATATATGACAAACCCACAGCTAACATCATACTTAATGGCGAGACGCTGAAAGCTTTTCATCTAAGATCGGGAACAAGACAGGGATGCCCACTCTCTCCACTGTTATTCAACATAGTACTGGAGGTCCTAGCCACAGCAATCAGACAAAACAAAGACATACAAGACATCCAGATTGGTAAAGAAGAAGTCAAATTGTCACTATTTGCAGATGGCATGATACTGTACATAAAAAACCCTAAAGACTCCACTCCAAAACTACTAGAACTAATATCTGAATTCAGCAAAGTTGCAGGATACAAAATTAACACACAGAAATCTGTTGCTTTTCTATACACTAACGATGAACTAACAGAAAGAGAAATCAGAAAAACAATTCCATTCATAATTGCATCAAAAAGAATAAAATACCTAGGAATAAACCTAACGAAGGAAGTGAAAGACCTGTACTCTGAAAACTACAAGACACTCCTAAGAGAAATTAAAGGGGACACTAACAAATGGAAATGCATCCCATGCTCTTGGCTAGGAAGAATAAATATTGTCAAAATGGCTATACTACCTAAAGCAATCTACAGATTCAATGCAATCCCTATCAAACTACCATTAGCTTTCTTCAATGAAGTGGAACAAATAATTCTAAAATTCATATGGAACCACAAAAGACCCCGAATAGCCAAAGCAATCCTGAGAAGGAGGAATAAAACAGGGGGAATTACACTCCCTGACTTCAAGCTCTACTACAAAGCCACAGTAATCAAGACAGTTTGGTACTGGCACAAGAACAGACCCATAGACCAATGGAACAGACTAGAGAGCCCAGATATAAACCCAAGCATATATGGTCAATTAATATATGATAAAGGAACCATGGATATACAATGGGGAAATGACAGCCTCTTCAACAGCTGGTATTGGCAAAACTGGACAGCTACATGTAAGAGAATGAAACTGGACTACTGTCTAACTCCATACACAAAAGTAAACTCAAAATGGATCAAAGACCTGAATGTAAGTCACGAAACCATAAAACTCTTAGAAAAAAACATAGGCAAAAATCTCTTGGACATAAACATGAGCAACTTTTTCATGAACATATCTCCCCGGGCAAGGGAAACAAAAGCAAAAATGAACAAGTGGGACTATATCAAGCTGAAAAGCTTCTGTACAGCAAAGGACACCATCAGTAGAACAAAAAGACATCCTACAGTATAGGAGAATATATTCATAAATGACATATCTGATAAGGGGTTGACATCCAAAATATATAAAGAACTCATGCACCTTAACAAACAAAAAGCAATTAATCCAATTAAGAAATGGGCAGAGGACATGAATAGACACTTCTCTAAAGAAGAAATTCAGATGGCCAACAGGCACATGAAAAGATGCTCCACATCGCTAATCATCAGAGAAATGCAGATTAAAACCACAATGAGATATCACCTCACACCAGTGAGGATGGCCAACATCAAAAACACAAACAACAACAAATGTTGGCGAGGATGTGGAGAAAAGGGAACCCTCCTACACTGCTGGTGGGACTGCAAATTAGTTCAACCATTGTGGAAAGCAGTATGGAGGTTCCTCAAAAAAACTCAAAATAGAAACACCATTTGACCCAGGAATTCCACTCCTAGGAATTTACCCTAAGAATGCAGGAGCCCAGTTTGAAAAAGACATATGCACCCCTATGTTTATTGCAGCACTATTTATAATAGCCAAGAAATGGAAGCAACTTAAGTGTCCATCAGTAGATGAATGGATAAAGAAGATGTGGTACATATACACAATGACATAAGAAGAAAATAAATCCTACCATTTGTAACAACATGGATGGAGCTAGAGGGTATTATGCTCAGTGAAATAATCCAGGCAGAGAAATACAAGTATCAAATGATTTCACTCATCTGTGGAGTATAAGAACAAAGAAAAAACTGAAGGAACAAAACAGTAGCAGACTCACACAATCCAAGAATGGACTAACAGTTACCAAAGGAAAGGGACTGGGGAGGATGGGTGGGAAGGGCGGGATAAGGCAAAAAAGGGGCATTACGATTAGCACACATAATGTAGGGCAGGGGGACATGGGGAAGGCAGTATAGCACAGAGAAGACAAGTAGTGGTTCTATAGCATCTTACTACGCTGATGGACAATGACTGTAATGGGGTATGTGGTGCGGACTTGATAATGGGGGGAATCTAGTAACCACAATGTTGCTTATGTAATTGTATAATAATGATATCAAAAGAAATAAAAAAATTTTTAATTAAAAAAAACTACAATAAATCATTTTCCCCAAAGAACAAATACCACTTTGCCCATAACATGAGTTATTTACAAAGGCTATTCCTTCTCTTTACCACCCTTAGAGCTGGCTAGTCAGCAGATGAGGTGACCAAGTCCACGCTCCCAGCCATCTGCAGGGAGCATGCTTGCTGCAGTCCTGTGGAGTGCTTGCACAGTGCTCCCTGAATTAAAGCTTCCTTTTAAAATGCCAGTTCCTGCCACAAAGTGGTGGGCACAGAGCTTTGTCTGCACCACCCCCGGCCCGCCCCAGCCTGTGGCCGGCACCCATCCTTAGGCCTCTCTCCACACAGATGCCCTGGAGTCTGTCCCCGAGGTGACCTCCACACTCCAGCACAGTCTTGTCTGGCTGCAGAACCTCCAGAAGCTGATGGAGCTGCAGCGGAACCTGGTGGGCATCGAGATGTTCCTTGCTCCTGGCAGGGCAAGTGACTGTTAGAGAGTATTTCTTAGGCTGGTCACTTGTTTTTAATTGAAATTTTTAAAATGCGTACACCACAGAATTCACCCTTTTTTACGTGTGCGACTCAGTGACTTCTAGTTCATCCACGAAGTCAGGCAGCCATCACCTCTATCTATTCCAGAATTTTCATCCCTCCCTTAAAAAAAAACCCTACCCGTTAACTCCCCCGTCCCCAGTCCCTGGCAACTACTAACTGACTTTCTGTCTCTTGGATTTCCCTATTCTGAACACTTCCTATACACGGAATCTTGCATGACATAGCCATTGTGTCTGGCTTCTGTCAGGGTCAGGGGGTCAGGGTCAGGCTCAGGGCCAGGGCCAGGTCAGGGCTTTCGAGGTCCGTCTGTGTAGAGCGTGTCAGCACCCATCCTCTGTGCAGAGCAGCACCATGCTCAGAGGGCCACCTGGTGTTTGCCCACTTTTCTGCCAATGGACACCTTGGGCTGTTCCCACTTTGGTGGCCACGCATAGGGCCTCTGTGAGCGTTCGTGTGTAAGTCCTTGTGTGGACTCCTGAGTGTATACCTAGGAATGGCATTGCTGGGCCACATGAAGACTCTGTTCAACATTTTGAGGAACTGCCAAAGTTTTCCAGAGTAACTACACCATTTCAGGTCCCAGCAGGAGCATATAAGGGTTCTGTCTTCTCCACTTAGTGGCTTTGAGTCTAGCCACCTGGCGTATGTAGTGGCAGTTCCTGTAGCAGTAACATGTGTTTCCCTGATGGCGAGAAAGAATTAAAGGAGGACACGGAATGCAATGCATTCATTTTAAGGGACTTCAACACACCACTGACTCCAAAGCCCAGATCAACCGGTCAGAAAATAAGAAAGGACACAGAGGTACTGAACAACATACTACAACAGATGGACTTAACAGACATGTATACACCTCTACACCCAAAAGCAGCAGTATACACATTCTTCTCAAGGACACACGGGACATTTTCTAGAGTAGACCACACACTAGGCCACAAAAAGACCCTCAATAAATTCAGAAAGATTGAAATTCTACCAACCAACTTCTCAGATCACAAAGGTATAAAACTAGAAATAAATTGTACAGAGAAAACCAAAAGGGACACAAACACATGGAGGCTTAACAACCTGCTCCTACATAATCAATGGATCAATGACCAAATTAAAACAGGGATCAAGCAATATATGGAGACAAACGAAAACAACAGCACAACGCCCCAACTTCTGTGGGACGCAGCGAAGGTAGCTCTGAGGAGGAAAGTATATACCAATCCAGGCCTACTTAAAGAAGGAAGAACAATCCCAAATGAATAGTCAAAATTCACCATTATTCAAACTGGAAAAAGAAGAACAAATGAGGCCCAAAGTCAACAGACGGAGGGACATAATGAAGATCAGAAAAAGAAATAAATAAAATTGAGAAGAATTAGAAAAAATTAATGAAACCAAGAGCTGGTTCTTTGAGAAAGTAAACAAAATAGATAAGCCCCTAGCCAGACTTATCAAGAAGAAAAAGAGAATCTACACACATTAAAAAAAAAAAACAGAAATGAGAAAGGAAAAATCACTACAGACACCACATAAATAGAAAGAATTATTAGAGAATACTATGAAAAACTCTATGCTAACAAAGTGGATAACCTGGAGGAAACGGACAACTTTCTAGAAAAATACAACCTTCCAAGACTGACCCACGAAGAAACAGAAAATCTAAACAGACCGACTACCAGCAATGCAATTGAATCGGTAATCAAAAAAACTACCCAAGAACAAAAACTCCAGGACTAGATGGATTCACTACTGAATTTTATCAGACATTTAGAGAAAACATAATACCCAACCTCCTTAAAGTTCTCCAACAAAATAGAAGAGGAGGGAATACTTCCAAACTCATTCTATGAAGCAAGCATCACTCTAATACCAAAATGAGGCAAAGACACAACACACACACACACACACAAAAACTACAGACCAATATCCCTGATGAACGACAAAAACCAGATGATCATCTCCATACATGCTGCAAAACTATGTGACAAAATTCAACACCCATTCATGATAAGAACTCTCAAGAAAATGGGTATAGAGGGCAAGCAAGTACCTCAACATAATAAAGGTCATACATATATGACAAACCCACAACCAACATACCTAACAGCGAAATGTTGAAAGCTTTTCAGCTAAGACTGGGAACAAGACAGGGATGCGCACTCTTCACACTGTTATTCAACATAGTACTGGAGGTCCCAGCCACGGCAATCAGATAACACAAAGAAATAAAAGGCATTCAGATTGTTAAGGAAGTTAAACTGTCACTGTTTGCAGATGACATGATATTGTACATAAAAAATGCAAAACAATCCACTCCAAAACTATTAGAACTAATATCTGAATTCAGCAAAGTTGCAGGATACAAAATGAATACACAGAAATTGATTGCATTCCTATACATTAACACTGAACTAGTAGAAAGAGAAATCAGGAAAATAACTCCATGTACAATTGCCTCAAAAATAAACAACAACCTAGGAATAGATCTAACAAAGGAAGTGGAAAGCATATACCCTGAAAACTACAAGAGACTCATGAAAAATTAAATAAGACAAAAATAAATGAAAATACATCCCATGCTCATGGATAGGAAGAATTAAAATATTGTCAAAATGGCCACCCTGCCTAAAGCAATCTACAGATTCAATGCAATCCCTATCAAAATATCAACGGCCTTCTTCAATGACTAGAGCAAATAGTTCTAAAATTCGTATGGAGCCACAAAAGACCCCGAATGGCCAAAGCAATCCTGAGAAGGAAGAATAAAGATCGGGGGATCACGCCCACCAACCTCAAGTTCTACTAGAAAGCCACAGTAATGAAGACAATTTGGTACGGGCACAAGAACAGACAGACACACAGCCCAGTGGAACAGACTAGAGACACCAGATATAAACCCACACATATACTGTCAATTAATATACAATAAAGGAGCTATGGACATACAATGGGAAAATGACAGCCTCTTCAACACCTGGTGTTGGCAAAACTGGACAGCTACATGTAAGAGAATGAAACTGGATTACTCTCTTACCGCATACACAAAAGTTAACTGAAAATAGATCAAAGACCTGAATGTAAGTCATGAAACCACAAAGCTCTTAGAAAAAAATATAGGCAAAAATCTCTTGGACATAAACATGAGCAACTTCATGAACACATCTACCCGGGCAAAAGAAACAAAAGCAAAAATGAGTAAGAGGGACAACGTCAAACTAAAAAGCTTCTGTACAGCAAAGGACACCGTCACTACAACAAAAAGACATCCTATAGTATGGGAGAATATATTCATAAATGACAGATCCGATAAGGGGTTGGCATCCAAATTTATATAGAGAGCTCACGCACCTCAACAAACAAAAAAAAACAAATAAGCCTATTAAAAAATGGGCAGAGGATATGAAGAGACACTTCTCCAAAGAAGAAATTCAGGTGGCCAATAGGCACATGAAAAGATGCTCCACATCACTAATCATCAGAGAAATGCAAATTAAACCACAATGAGATATCACCTCACACCAGTTAGGATGGCCAACATCCAAAAGACGAACAACAAATGTTGGTGAGGATGTGGAGAAAGGGAACCCTCCTACACTGCTGGTGGGAATGTCCATTAGTTCAACCACTGTAGAAAGCAGTATTGGAGGTTCCTCAAAAAACTCAAAGTAGAAATACCATTTGACTCAGGAATTCCACTCCTCAGATTTACCCTAAGAATGCAGGAGCCCAGTTTGAAAAAGACATATGCACCCCTATGTTTACTGCAGCACTGTTTACAATAGCCAAGAAATGGAAACAACCGAAGTGTCCTATCAGTTGATGAATGGATAAAGAAGATGTGGTACATATACACAATGGAATATTATTCAGCCATAAGAAGAAAACAAATCCTACCATTTGAAACAACATGAATGGAGCTAGAGTGTATTATGCTCAGTGAAATAAGCCAGGCGGAGAAAGACAAGTATCAAATGATTTCACTCAACTGCGGGGTATAAGAACAAAGAAAAAACTGAAGGAACAAAACAGCAGCAGACTCACAGAACCCAAGAATGGACTAACAGTTACCAAAGGGAAAGGCACTGGGGAGGATGGGTGGGGAGGGAAGTATGTGGGGGGGAAGGCATTACAATTAGCATGTATAATGAAGGGGGAACATGGGGAAGGCAGTATAACACAGAGAAGACAAGTAGTAATTATATAGCATCTTACTACGCTGATGGACAGTGAATGTAAAGGTAAAGGAGTATGTGGTGGGGACTTGATAATAGGGGGACTCTAGTAACCATAATGTTGTTCGTGTAATTGTACATTAATGATGGCAAAATAAAAAATTTTTAAAGCTGTTACAACTAACTGAACGAAGTCAATAACACTGAGAATGTAAAATCAATATACAAAACTCAGCTGTGTTTCTACAGACTAATAGTGAACTAACTATCAGAAAGAGATATTAAGAAAACACTCCCATTTATAACTGCATTGAAAATAATAATATAGCCACAAATAAGCCTAACCAATGAGGTGAAAAATCTGTATGCGGAGAACTATACAACACTGATGAAAGAAGTTGAAGAATATGTAAAGAAATGGAAAGAGTCTGTGCTCATGGACTGAAACACTTTTCATCACATACTACTCAAAGCAATCCACAGATTCAATGTAACCCCTTTTCAAAACCCCAGTGGCATTTTTCATGGAACTAGAACAAACCTAAAATGTGTATGGAACCACAAAAGACTGAATAGCCAAAGCAATCTTGAGAAAGAACAACAAAGCTGGAGGCATCAACCTCCCCGATTTCAAACTATATTAATAAAGCTATAATAATAAAAACAGTACAGTACAGACACCTAGATCCATGGAACCGAACAGAGAGCTCAGAGATAAACCCAGTCACAGAGGGTTAATGAACTTACAGCAAAGGAGCCAGGGATATACAGTGGGAAAGGGCAGTCTTTCCAACAAATGGCTGGGAAAACTGGACAGCAAAATCACGAAACTGGACAATTATCTTATACCATACACAAAAATCAACTCAAAATGCATCAAAGACTGAAACACTAAGACCTGAAATCATAAACTTCGTAGAAGAAAACATAGAGGGTAAGCTCACTGACACTGCTCTTGTTGATGGTTTTTTTAATCGGACACCAAGAGTGAAAGAAGGCAACAAAAGGAAAAGGAAAAAGGTGGATTATATCAAACCAAAAAGCTCCTGTACAGCAAAGGAAGCAATCAACAAAACAGAAAGACAATCTATAGATTGATAGAAAATAGTTTCAAATCACATATCTGAGAAGGGATTAATATCTAAAAATATAGGAAGAATTAATACAATACAGTGGGGGAAAAAACCCACCAAAAAACCTAATTACAAAATGGGCAGGGATGTAAATAGACATTTTCCCAAAGAACACATAGAAATAGCCAATGGGTACATGAAAAGGTGCTCCACATCACTAATCATCAAGGAAATGCAAATCAAAACCACAATGAGATATCACCTCATACCTGTTAGAATGTTTATTATCAAAGAGGAAGCAATACCAAGTGTTGGCGAGGATGTGGAGAAAAGGGTTCCCTTTCGGTGCACTGTTAGAATGTAAATTGGTCCTGCTACTATCTAAAACAGTATGGATCTTCAATAAAAAATTTTAAATTGCATGATCCAGCAATTCCACTTCTGAGTATTTATCCAAAGGAAGTGAAATCACAATCTTAAAATATCTGCTCTGTTCACTGCAGCATTGTTTACAATAGCCAGGACACAGAAACAATCTAAGCTGAGTGTCCACTGATGGATGAATGGATAAAGAAAATGTTGTGTGTGTGTATATATATACAAACACACACACACACATACACACACACACACACACACACACACACACACACACACACACACACACACACACACATATAAACACACAATGGGGAATTATTCAGTTACAAAAAAATGGAAATTCTGCCATTTGTAGCGGATGTACCCTAAGTGAAATAAGTCAAATACTGTATAGTATCACTTATATTTGGCATCTAAAACAAAACAAAATAAAAAAGAGAGAATTCATACATATTGAGAACATAGTGGTGAATACCAGAGAAGGCGGGGGTGAGGGGTAGGGGGTAGGCACAATGGGTGAAGGTCTAAAGTTGCGAACTTCCAGTTACCAGACGCATAAGTCCTGGGATGTAATATACAGCATGGTGAATATAGTTAACAATGTTGTATTGTATATTTAAATGTTGAGAGAGTAGATATTAAAAGTTCTTGTCCCAAGAAGAAAAGTCTCCTAACTATATATAGTGATATATAGTGATGGATGTTAATTAAACTTCCTGTTGTAATCATTTCACACTGTGTAATACATGTATCAAATCATTATGTTGTACACCTAAAACGAACACAATGGGATATGTCAATATATCTCAAATATAAAACTATAATTTTAGAATTATCTAGCAGCACTTCAAAACTTACAGTTCCAGGTGCTCCATCCAGGCGGAGAGCGTGGGAAGGGCAGGGGGGCGCTCGGAAGCGGTGTTAGGCGGCGGCAAGGGGCAGGAGCGCCGGGCACGGAGAGCCGTCGGCGGCCACTCGCTGCAGGGACGCCCCGGTGGCTGTGCTCTTGCCGCCCAGCGCAGGCCTCCAGGGAACCTCGGCAGCGGCAGTGGCAGCACGGGAGGCGAGGCAGGCACTTTGGGAGAATGACCCTGTGCAGTCAGCCCGGCGCGCTGCCTGAGGGACAAGGCCGAGGAAGCCTGGCAGATCAATGAGGGAAGACAGCGGCAGCCCCGCAGGGACAAGCGGACGCCGGCCGGGACCTCAAGCTGCTGCTGCTGCCCTCCTCTTCGGTTTCCCTAGATGAAGAAAGACCGGAATTACTGACTGCCTTGTGGATGGTCACACACCTATTTGATACCAAGCCTGCACTGCAGTCCTTTCACCATTGTTAGACAGGAAAATAGGTATGAGCGGGGTGGAAGGAGAACAAGGTCAGTAAAGCCCACAAGAAAGGACTCAGTTAACCAGTTAAAACTAGAAATCCAGAAAAGACTCAGAGTTAATAAGTTAATCAGTCACGGTTCAAAAGGTGAAGAGCAACTTGGCCTTGAACGTCTTTGAATATTACTCTGATAAAAGAATCTGAGCACAGTCCATGTCTTCATTGTGTCAATTACATCATTCTAAGATTTGCTCTAGCCTGCTAAAAGGCCCAACTATAAACAGCATAATACAGACAGGGAGATCCCACCTTAAAGCCAAAATTGCATTTTGAAAAAAACCCAGGAAGTTTAAGGAGAAAAATTCTTTTTTTTTATTTTTGTATCATTAATCTACAATTACCTGAGCAACATTATGTTCACTAGACTCCCCCCATCATCAAGTCCCCACCACACACCCCATTACAAGTCACTGTCCATCAGCATAGTAAGATGGTATAGAATCACTACTTGTCTTCGCTCTGTTGTACAGCCCTCCCGGTAGCCCCTCCACTACATTATGTCTGCTAATCATAATGCCTGTTTTTTTCCCCTTATCCCTCCATTCCCGCCCATCCTCCCCAGTCCTTTTCCCTTTGGTAACTGTTAGTCCATTCTTGGGTTCTGTGAATCTGCTGCTGTTTTGTTCCTTCACTTTTTTTCTTTGTTCCACAGATGAGTGAAATCATTTGATACTTGTCTTTTCTGCCTGGCTTATTTCACTGAGCATAATACCCTCTAGCTCCATCCATGTTGTTGCAAATGGTAGGATTTGTTTTCTTCTTATGGCTGAATAATATTCCATTGTGTATATGTACCACCTCTTCTTTATCCATTCCTCTACTGATGGATACTTAGGTTGCTTCCATTTCTTGGCTATTGTAAATAGTGCTGCGATAAAACCTAGGAGTGAATATGTCTTTTTCAAACTGGGCTGCTGCATTCTTGGGTACAATTCCTAGGAGTGGAATTCCTGGGTCAAATGGTATTTCTATTTTGAGTTTTTTGAGGAACCTCCATACTGCTTTCCACAATGGTTGAACTAGTTTAAACTCCCACCAGCAGTGTAGGAGGGTTCCCCTTTCTTTACATCCTCGCCAACATTTGTTGTTGTCTTTTGGATGGTGCCCATCCTTACTGGTGTGAGGTGGTTTCTCGTTGTGGTTTTAATTTGCATTTCTCTGATGATTAGCGATGTGGAGCATCTTTTCATGTGCCTGTTGGCCATCTGAATTTCTTCTTTGGAGAAGTGTCTGTTCAGATCCTCTGCCCATTTTTTTATAGGATTGTTTGCTTTTTTGTTGTTGTTGAGGTGCATGAGCTCTTTATATATATTTTGGATGTCGACCCTTTATCGGATATGTCATTTATGAATATATTCTCCCATACTGTAGGATGCCTTTTTGTTCTGCTGATGGTGCCCTTTGCTGTACAGAAGCTTTTCAGCTTGATGTAGTCCCGCTTGTTCATTTTTGCTTTTGTTTCCCTTGCCCGGGGAGATATGTTCATGAAGAAGTTGCTCATGTTCATGTCCAACAGATTTCTGCCTATATGTTTTTCTAAGAGCCTTATGGTTTCACGACTTACATTCAGGTCTTTGATCCATTTTGAATTTACTTCTGTGTATGGGGTTAGACCATGATCCAGTTTCATTCTCTTACATGGAGCTGTCCAGTTTTGCCAACACCAGCTGAAGAGGTTGTCATTTCCCCATTGTATATCCATGGCTCCTTTATCATATATTAATTGACCATATATGCTTTGGTTAGTATCCAGACTTTCTATTCTGGTCCACTGGTCGGTGAGTCTGTTCTTGTGCCAGTACCAGATTGTCTTGATTAATGTGGCTTTGCAGTAGACCTTGAAGTTGGGAAGCGACATCCCCCTGCTATATTCTTCCTTCTCAGGATTGCTTTGGCTATTCGGGGTCTTTAGTGCTTCCATATGATTTTTAGAACTACCTGTTCCAGTTCGTTGAAGAATGCTGTTGGTATTTTGATAGGGGTTGCATTGAAGCTGTAGATTGCTTTGGGCAGGATGGCCATTTTGACAATATTAATTCTTCCTACCCAAGAGCATGGGATGAATTTCCATTTGTCAGTGTCCTCTATAATTTCTCTTAAGAGTGTCTTATAGTTTTCAGGGTGTAGGTCTTTCACTTCTTTGGCTAGGTTTATTCCAAGGTATTTTATTCTTTTTGATGCAATTTTGAATGGAATTGTTTTCCTGATTTCTCTTTCTGCTAGTTCATCGTTAGTGTATAGGAAAGCAACAGATTTCTGTGTATTAATTTTGTATCCTCCAACTTTGCTAAATTCAGATATTAGTTCTAGTAGTTTTGGAGTGGAGTCTTTAGGGTTTATTATGTACAATACCATGTCATCCATCTGCAATAGTGACAGTTTAAGTTCTCCTTTACCAATCTGGGTGCCTTGTATTTCTTTGTGTTGTCTGATTGCCATGGCTAGGACCTCCAGTACTATGTTGAATAACAGTGTGGGGAGTGGGCATCCCTGTCTTCCTCCCGATCTTAGGTAAAAACCTCTCAGCTTCTTGCTGTTAAGTATGATGTTGGCTGTGGGTTTGTCACGTACTTGCACTCTATACCCGTTTTGTTGAGAGTTTTTATCATGAACAGATGTCGAATGCTTTTTCAGCATCTATGGAGATGATCATGTAGTCTCTGTCCTTCTTTTTGTTGATGTGTTCGATAATGTTAATGGATTGTCGAATGATGTACCATCCTTGCATCCCTGAGATGAATCCCACTTGATCATGGTGTATGATCCTCTTGATGTATTTTTGTATTTGGTTTGCTAATATTTTGTTGAGTATTTTTGCATCTATGTTCATCAGGGATATTGGTCTCTAATTTTCTTTTTTTGTGGGGTCTTTGCCTGGTTTTGGTATTAGAGTGACGCTGGCTTCAAAGAATGAGTTTGGAAGTATTCCCTCCTCTTCTATTTTTTGGAAAACTTTAAGGAGAATGGGCATTAGGCCTTCTCCACATGCATGGTAAAATTCAGCAGTGAGATTCAAGATGGCATGAGAGGTGAGACAGAGAATTCCTCCCCAAACCACATATAATGTGAAAATATCATTAATACAGCTAGCCCTAAAACAGCAAAAGGAAAGAAGGCTGCACCAGGCTGCATGTAGACCTCAAGAAACAGGGTAACGTACAAAAGCCTTGATCCAGCGGGCCACTAGCCCTTCGCCAACCACTGCTCACTGGCGGGAGGAAGAGAAATGGAGCAGGGAGTCAGTGGAAGCCTTGAACTGCTGAACACCCAGCCCCGGAGGTCTGCTTTGGACCACAGACCTACACTGTGTGGTGCTTTAGAGGTTGTCGGGGTTGGGGAGCTGGGACAGCTGTAGTGCTTGAAAGACTGAGATTCCGGCCGTTTGTGGAGGATGGGGATCCACATCAGGCCGCTCTGGGATAAGGGAAAGGCAGGCGGTCTGAGAAGCTTCCTAGCAGCGAGGGGAGAAGGGATAAGTGGACAAGGTTGTCTGGGTGCACTGTGCCCAGCGGGTTGTGAACGTTGAGGAGCTTCAGGCGTCCCATCCGCCTGGCTGCCTACTCAGCTCTGAGGCTCCCCCCACTGTGACACACAGCCTGCTGTAACTTCCTTCCGGCCTGCCGGCACCTGCTTGCAAACCAGCAGTCACTGCACTGGCACCAGGCCAGCCAGAGGCCCCGCCTACAATAGTTAGAGACACCAAGCACAGAGGCTTACACCTGTGTGCTTCGCCCACTCTCTCTGATACTGGAGACAGGCACTGCAGCCAGGAATCAGGAAACAGCTCTTTCCTGACCCAAGACACCAGCGCCACTACCCTATAACCCCCAACCTCACTCTAGGGACTGAGAAGCTCCAGAGACTAGAGCTTCTGGGAACTAGAAGGGACCACATAGAATTATGAAACATCAAAGGAAACTGGATCAGACCAAAATACCACAAACCTCAGCAAAAGGACCAAATGAAATCAAACTCACCCATCTTCCTGAAAGAGAGTTTAAAATAAAAATCATAAACATGCTCATGGAGGTACATAAAAATATTCAAGAACGCAGGGACAAATTTAAGATGGAGATTCAATCATTAAGAAATTCCATATCTCAAATGAAACATACAAGGGAGGGATTTAAAAGCAGATCAGGTGTAATAGAAGAGAAGGTAAATCGGATAGAAATTAGAGAAGAGGAATACTAAGAAGCTGAGGCACAGAGCAAAGAAAGGATCTCTAAGCTCTAAGAATGAAAGAAAATTGAGAGAACTGTGTGACCAATCCAAACGGAACAATATCCGCATTAGGGTACCAGAAGAAGAAGAGAGAGAAAAAGGGATACAAAGTATTATCGAGGAGGTAATTGCTGAAAACTTCCCCAATCTGGGTAAGGAGATAGTCTCTCAAGACATGGAGGTGTACAGATCTCCTGACACAAGGGACCCAAGGAAGACAACATCAAGACATATAATAATTAAAATGGCAAAGATCAAGGATAAAGACAGACATTTAAAAGCAGCCACAGAGAGAGAAAAGATCACCTACAAAGGAAAACCCATCAGGCCATCATCACATGTGCCAGCAGAAACCTTACAGGCCAGAAAGGAATGGCATGATATATTCAGTGCAATGAAACAGAAGGGTGTCAAGCCATGAATAGTGTATCCAGCAAGATTATCATTTCAATTTCAAGGAGGGATTAAACAATTCCCAGATAAGCAAAAGTTGAGGCAATTTACCTCCCACAAACCATCTCTACAGTGTATTTTAAAGGGAGTGCTCTACATGGGAGTGTTCCCAAGGCTAAATAGATGTCACCAGAGAAAATAAAACCACAGCAAAGAAAACAGACCAATCAAATACTAAGTAAATGCAAAACAAAATCAGCTATCCACAAAATCAGTCAAGGGAAACACAAAGAGTAAAGAATAAAACACAACATATAAAGTGTGGAGGAGGAAGAAAAAGAAGGGAGAGAAATGAAGAACCATCACACTGTGCTTATAATAGCATAATAAGTGAGTTAAGTCAGACTGGTAGATAGTAAAGAAGCTGTCCTGGAACCTCTGGTAAACACGAATCCAAAGCCTGCAAGGGCAATTAGTACATATCTATTGATGATCACCCTAAATGTAAATGGACTGAATGCACCAATCAAAAGACACAGAGTAATAGAATGGATGGATAAAAAACCAAGACCCATCTATATGCCGCCTACTACACGAGACTCACTTCAAACCCAACGACATACACAGATTAAAAGTGAAGGGATGGAAAAGATATTTTGTGCAAACGGTAAGGAGAAAAAAGCAGGAGTTGCAGTACTTGTATCAGACAAAATAGAATTCAAAACAAAGAAAGTCACAAGAGACAAAGAAGGACATTACATAATGATAAAGGGGGTCAGTACAACAAGAAGATATAACCATTATTAAAATCTATGCACCCAACACAGGAGCACCTACATATGTGAAACAAATACTAACAGAATTAAAGGAGGACACAGAATACAATGCATTCATTTTAAGGGACTTCAACACACCACTGACTCCAAAGCCCAGATCAACCAAACCAGTCAGAAAATAAGAAAAGACACAGAGGCACTGAACAACACACTACAACAGATGGACTTAACAGACATGTATACACCTCTACACCCAAAAGCAGAAGGATACACATTCTTCTCAAGGACACACGGGACATTTTCTAGAATAGACCACACACTAGGCCACAAAAAGACCCTCAGTAAATTCAGAAAGATTGAAATTCTACCAACCAACTTCTCAGATCACAAAGGTATAAAACTAGAAATAAATTGTACAGAGAAAACCAAAAGGGACATAAACACATGGAGGCTTAACAACATGCTCCTAGATAATCAATGGATCAATGACCAAATTAAAACAGGGATCAAGCAATATATGGAGACAAATGAAAACAACAGCACAACGCCCCAACTTCTGTGGGACGCAGCGAAGGCAGCTCTGAGGAGGAAAGTATATACCAATCCAGGCCTACTTAAAGAAGGAAGAACAATCCCAAATGAATAGTCAAAATTCACAATTATTGAAACTGGAAAAAGAAGAACAAATGAGGCCCAAAGTCAGCAGATGGAGGGACATAAGGAAGATCAGAAAAAGGAATAAATAAAACTGAGAAGAATTAGAAAAAATTAATGAAACCAAGAGCTGGTTCTTTGAAAAAGTAAACAAAATAGATAAGCCCCTAGCCAGACTTATCAAGAAGAAAAAGAGAATCTACACACATTAAAAAAAGAACAGAAATGAGAAAGGAAAAATCACTACAGACACCACATAAATAGAAAGAATTATTAGAGAATACTATGAAAAACTCTATGCTAACAAACTGGATAATCTGGAGGAAATGGACAACTTTCTAGAAAAATACAACCTTCCAAGACAGATCCACGAAGAAACAGAAAATCTAAACAGACCAACTACCAGCAATGCAATTGAATCGGTAATCAAAATACCCAAGAACAAAAACCCCAGGACAAGATGGATTCACTGCTGAATTTTATCAGACATTTAGAGAAAACATAATGCCCAACCTCCTTAAAGTTCTCCAACAAAATAGAAGTGGAGGGAATACTTCCAAACTCATTCTATGAAGCAAGCCTCACTCTAATACCAAAATGAGACAAAGACATAACACACACACACACACGAAAAAAAACTACAGACCAATATCCCTGATGAACGACAAAAACCAGATGATCATCTCCATACATGCTGCAAAACTATGTGACAAATTCAACACCCATTCATGATAAGAACTCTCAAGAAAATGGGTATAGAGGGCAAGCAAGTACCTCAACATAATAAAGGTCATACATATATGACAAACCCACAACCAACATCATACGTAACAGCAGAACGCTGAAAGCTTTTCACCTACGACTGGGAAAAAGACAGGGATGCCCACTCTCCACACTGTTATCCAACATAATACTGGAGGTCCCAGCCATAGCAATCAGATAACACAAAGAAATAAAAGGCATTCAGATTGTTAAGGAAGTTAAACTGTCACGGTTTGCAGATGACATGTTATTGTACATAAAAAATGCAAAACAATCCACTCCAAAACTACTAGAACTAGTATCTGAATTCAGCAAAGTTGCAGGATACAAAATGAATACACAGAAATTGGTTGCATTCCAATACACTAATGATGAACTAGCATAAAGAGAAATCAGGAAAACAATTCCATTCACACTTGCATCAAAAAGAATTTTAAAAATACCTAGGAATAAACCTAACCAAGGACGTTAAAGACCTACATCCTGAAAACTCTAAGATATTCATGAGAGAAATTAAAGAAGATACCAATAAATGGATATACATCGTATGCTCATGGTTAGGAAGTATTAATATTTTCAAAATAGCCATCCTGCCTAAAGCAATCTACAGATTCAATGTAATCCCTATCAAAATACCAGCAGCATTCTTAAATGAACTGGAACAAATAGTTCTAAAATTCATATGGAACTACAAAAGACCCCAAATAACCAAAGCAATCTGAGAAGGGAGAATTATGCTGGGGGGATTACATTCCCCGACTTGAAGCTCTACAGTACTCAAGACAATTTGATATTGGCACAAGAACAGACCCACAGACCAATGGAACCGACTAATCCAGATGTAAACCCAGGCATATATAGTCAATTAATATACAATAAAGGAGCCACGGACATACAATGGGGAAATGACAGCCTCTTCAACAACTGGTGTGGGTAAAACTGGACATCTACATGCAAGGGAATGAAATTGGATTATTGTTTAACTCCATACACAAATGTAAACTCTAAATGGATCAAAGACCAGAATGTAAGTCATGAAACCATAAAACTCTTAGAACACAACATAGGCAATAATCTCCTGAATATAAACAGGAGGAAATTTTTCCTGAACGTATCTCCCTTGGCAAGGGAAACAAAAGCAAAAATGAACAAATGGGACTAAATCAAGCTAAAAATCTTCTGTACAGCAAAGGACACCATCAGCAGAATAAAAAGGCATCCTACAGTATGGGAGAATATATTTGTAAGCAACATATCCGACAAGGGGTTAACATCCGAAATATACAATGAACTCACACACCTCAACAGCCAAAAAGCAAATAACCCAATTAAAACATGGGCAGATATATGAACATACAACTCTCCAAAGAAGAAATTCAGATGGTCTACAGGCACATGAAAGGATGCTCCACATCGCTAATCATCAGAGAAATGCAAATTAAAAGCACAGCGAGATATCACCTCACACCAGTAACGATGGCCACCATCCAAAAGACAAACAACAACAAATGTTGGCGAGGATGTGGAGAAAGGGGAACCCTCCTACACTGCTGGTGGGAATGTAAACTAGTTCAACCATTGTGGAAAGCAATATGGAGGTTCCTCCGAATTCCAAAAGTAGAAATACCATTTGACCCGGGAATCCCACTCTAGGAATTTACCCATGAATGAAAGATGTCAGATTCAAAAAGACATATGCACCCCTATGTTTACTGCAGCAGTATTTACAATAGCCAAAATATGGAAGCAACCTAAGTGTCCATCAGTAGATGAATGGATAAAGAAGACATGGTACATATACACAGTGGATTACTATTTAGCCATAAGAAAGAAACAA
>JAVSCE010002071.1:0-80430 GCA_032199065.1 Smutsia gigantea
TTGGAAAAACTGGACAGCTACATGTAAGAAAATGAAACTGGATTATTGTCTAACTCCATACACAAAAGTAAACTCAAAATGGATCAAAGACCTGAATGTAAGTCATGAAAGCATAAAACTCTTAGAAAAAAACATAGGCAAAAATCTCTTGGACATAAACATGAGCAACTTCTTCATGAACATATCTCCCGGGCAAGGGAAACAAAAGCAAAAATGAACAAGTGGGACTATATCAAGCTGTAAAGCTTCTGTACAGCAAAGGACACCATCAGTAGAACAAAAAGACATCCTACAGTATGGGAGAATATATTCATAAAAACGTATCTGATAAAGGGTTGACATCCAAAATATATAAAGAACTCATGCACCTTAACAAACAGAAAGCAAATAATCCACTTAAGAAATGGGCAGAGGACATGAATAGACACTTCTCCAAAGAAGAAATTCAGATGGCCAACAGGCACATGAAAAGGTGCTCCACATCGCTAATCATCAGAGAAATGCAGATTAAAACCACAATGAGATATCACCTCACACCAGTGAGGATGGCCAACATCCAAAACACAAACAACAACAAATGTTGGCGAGGATGTGGACAAAAGGGAACCCTCCTACACTGCTGGTGGGAATGCAAATTAGTTCAACCATTGTGGAAAGCAGTATGGAGGTTCCTCAAAAAACTCAAAATAGAAATACCATTAGACCCAGGAATTCCACTCCTAGGAATTTACCCTAAAAATGCAGCAGCCCAATTTGAAAAAGACAGATGCACCCCTATGTTTATTGCAGCACTATTTACAATAGCCAAGAAATGGAAGCAACCTAAGTGTCCATCAGTAGATGAATGGATAAAGAAGATGTGGTACATATACACAATGGAATATTATTCAGCCATACGAAGAAAACAAATCCTACCATTTGCAACAACATGGATGGAGCTAGAGGGTATTATGCTCAGTGAAATAAGCCAAGCCGAAAAAGACAAGTATCAAATGATTTCACTCATATGTGGAGTATAAGAACAAAGAAAAAAACTGAAGGAACAAAACAGCACAAGACTCACAGAACCCAAGAACGGACTAATAGTTACCAAAGGGAAAGGGACTGGGGAAAATGGGCGGGAAGGGAGGGATAAGAGGGAAAAAGGGGCATTACGATTAGCAGATGTAATGTTGGGGGGGCACGGGGAGGGCAGTACAACTCAGAGAAGACAAGTAGTGATTCTATAGCATCTCACTACGCTGATGGACAGTGACTGTAATGGGGTTGGTGGGGGGTACCTGATGAAGGAGTAGTTTAATAATCGTAATATTGCACATGTAATTGTAAATTATGATAATAAAATAAATTATATTTAAAAAAATGAAAATGAAAAAGCCCACAAATACATGGAGGGTTAATAGCATGCTCCTAAATAATCAATGGATCAATGACCAAATAAAAACAGAGATCAAGCAATATATTGAGTGAAATGACAGCAATAATTCAACACTGCAAAATCTGTGGGATGCAGCAAAGGCCGTGCTAAGAGGGAAGTATACTGCAATACAGGCCTACCTCAGGATAGAAGAACAGTCCCATAGGAACAGTCTAAACTCACAATTAACGAACTAGAAAAAGAAGAACAAATGAGGCCCAAAGTCAGTAGGAGGAGGGACATAATAACCATTAGGGTAGAAATAAACTAAATAGAGAAGAATAAAACAATACAAAGAATCAATGAAAGCAGAAACTGGTTCTTTGAGAAAAAGAAACAAAATAGATAAACCCCTAACCAGACTTATTAAGAAAAAAAGAGTCTACACACATAAACAGAATGAAAAATGAGAAAGGAAAAATCACTACGGACACCACAGAAATACAATGAATTATTAGAGAATACTATGAAAAATTATATGCTAACAACCTGGGATAACCTAGAAGAAATGGACAACTTTCTAGAAAAATACAACCTTCCAAGGCTGACCCTGAAAGAAACAGAAAATCTGAACAGACCAATTACTAGCAACAAAATTGAACTGGTAATCATAAAACTACTAAGAACAAAACCCATGAACCAAATGGCTTCACCACTGCATTTTGTCAAACATTTAGTGAAGAACTAATACCTAGCCTCCTTAAAGTTTTCCAAAAAGTACAAGAGGAGGGAATACTTCCAATCTCATTCTATGAGGCCACCATCATCACCCTTATACCAAAACCAGGCAAACACACCACAGAAAAAGAAAATTACAGACCAATATTCCTGATGAACATAGATGCAAAAATACACAACAAAATATTAGCAAACCGAATTCAAAAATACATCAAAAAGATCATCCATCATGATCAAGTAGGATTTATTCCAGGGATGCAAGGATGGTACAATACTCGAAAATCCATCAACATCATCCAACACATCAACAAAAAGAAGGATAAAAAACATATGATCATCTCTACAGATGATGAAAAAGCATTCGACAAAATTCAATATCCATTCACGATAAAAACTCTCAACAAAATGAGTATAGATGGCAAGTACCTCAACATAATAAAGGCCATATATGACAAACGTACTTAACAGTAAGAAACTGAAAACCTTTCATTTAAGATCAGGAACAAGACAAGGATGCCCACTCTCTCCACTTTTATTCAACATAGTTCTGGAGGTTCTCACCACGGCTATCAGACAACACAAGGAAATAAAAGGCATCCAGATTGGTAAAGAAAAAGTTAAACTGTCACTGTTTGCCAATGACATGATATTGTACATAAAAAATCCTAAAGAATTCACTCCAAAACTACTAGATTTAGTATTTGAATTCAGCACGGTTGTATGACACAAAATTAATACACAGAAATGGTCCATTCCTATACATTAATGGCCAACTAGCAGAAAGAGAAATCAGGAAAATAATTCCATTCACAACTGCATCAAAAAGAATAAAATACCTAGGAATAAACCTAACAAAGGAAGTGAAAGACCTGTATTCTGAAAACTACAAGACACTCATGAGAGAAATTAAAGAAGATACCAATAAATGGAAACACATCCTGTGCCAGGGATAGGAAGAAATAATATTGTGAAAATGGCCATCCTGCCTAAAGCAATCTACAGATTCAATGCAAGTTCTACTAAAATACCAACAGCATTCTTCAACAAACTAAATAGTTCTAAAATTCATATGGAACCACAAAAGACCCCAAATAGCCAAAGCAATCCTGAGAAGGAAGAATAAAGCTAGGGCAATTACGCTCCCCAACTTCAAGCTCTACTACAAAGCCACAGGAATCAAGACAATTTGGTACTGGCACAAGAACAGACCCATTGACCAATGGAACAGACTAGAAAACCCAGATATAAACCCAACCATATATGGTCAATTAATATATGATAAAGTGGCCATGGATATACAATGGGGAAATGAGAGCCTCTTCAAAAGCTGGTGTTGGCTAAACTGGACATCAAGAGAATGAATCTGGATTATTGTCTATCCCCACATACAAAAGTAAACTCGAAATGGATCAAAGACCTGAATGTAAGTCATGAAATCATAAAACTCTTAGAAGACAACATAGGCAAAAATTTCCTGAAAATAAACATGAGCAACTTTTTTCTGAATGCCTCTCCTCGTGCAAGGGAAACAAAAGCAAAAACAAACACATACGACTAATTCAAACTAAAAAGCTTCTGTATGGCAAAGGACTCCATCAACAGAACAAAAAGGCATCCTACAGTATGGGAGAATGTATTTGTAAACGACATATCTGACAATGGGTTAACATCCAAAATATATAAAGACCTCACACAACGCAACACCCAAAAAGCAAGTAACCCAATTTAAAAATGGGAGGAGGATATGAACAGACCATTCTCCAAAGAAATTCAGATGGCCAACAAGCACATGAAAAGATGCTCCACACCACTAATTATCAGGGAAATGCAAATAAAAACCACAATGAGATATCACCTCACATCAGTTTGGATGGCCAGCATCAAAAAGACTAAGAACAACAAATGCTGGCGAGGACGTGGAGAAAGGGGAACCCTCCTACATTGCTGGTGGGAATGTAAGCTAGTTCAACCATTGTGGAAAGCAATATGGAAGTTCCTAATACAACTAAAAATACAAATACCATTTGACCTGGGAATTCCACTCCTAGGAATTTACCCAAAGAATGTAATTTCTCAGATTCAAAAAGACATATGCACCCCTTTGTTTACTGCAACACTATTTACAATAGCTAAGATGTGGAAGCAACCTAAGTGTCCATCAGTAGATGAATGGATAAAGGAGAGGTGGTACATATGCACAATGGAATACTATTCAGACATAAGAAAGAAACAAATCCTACCATTTGCAACAACATGGATGGAGTTGGAGGATATTGTGCTCAGTGAAATAAGAAAGGCAGAGAAAGACAAATACCAAATGATTTCCCTCATTTGTGGAGTGTAACAATGAAGCAAAACTGAGGAACAAAAAAGCAACAGACTCACAGACTCCAAGAAGGGAATAGGGGTTACCAAAAGGGAGGGTGTGTGGGGAGGAAGGGAGAAAGGATTATGGAGTATTATGATTGGCACACATGGCATGGGCGGGTATCATGTGGAAGACAGTGTAGCTCAGAGAAGGCAAATAGCGACTCTATGGCATCTTACTATACTGATGGGCAGTGACTGCAATGTGATGTGGGCAGGACACAATAGCATAGGTGAATGTAGTAACCACATTGTTTTTTCATGTGAAACCTTCATAAGAGTGTATATCAATAATACCTTAATAAAAAAAACTTTGTTAGAAAAATTTCAGATTATCCTTCATTTTTTAAGAAAAGCTATCAATTCTCTTTTAGAGTAATATCTCACTGGCATATAAATTAACTTGTGTTAGTTCTACAAATAAGGTTGCATGAGTTTATTATTTGTCTTTTACAGCTTTGAGATATACATGACATATACTAAACATTTAAATGGTACAGTTGGATCAGTTTGATCAATTTAAGCTTAAGTATATATACATCTACGAATCAATCACCATCAATCAAGATAAAAAACCTGAAAAATTCCTTATACCCCTTTATAATCCATCCATCTTCCAGCTTCTACAAACCAACGCCCTAGACAACCAGTGACCTGTTTTATGTTATGTTTTTATTTTCTAGAATTTTATGTAAACAAAAAATAATACGGTATACACTTTTATTATCTGGCTTCTTTCACTCAACCTAAGATTTATACATTTTGTTTCATTTAACAATAATCCATTGGTTCCTTCCAAGTTTTGGCAATTATGAATAAAGCTGCTGTAAATATCCATGTGCAGGTTTTTGTGTGGACATAAGTTTTCAACTACTTTGGGTAAAATACCAGGCAAGAATGATGGCTGATCATATGATAAAACTATGGAGAGTTTTCTAAGAAACTGCCAAACAGTCTTCCAGAATTAATTCATTGCATTCCTACCAGCAACAAATAAATACTCGTCTTCCATCTACATCTCTGTCAGCATTCAGTGTTTATCAGAGTTAGATTTTGAATATTCTAATAGATGGGTAGTGGAGTATCATTGCTGTTATAATCTGCATTTCCCTAATGAAAGAGTATGTACAGTAGCATCTTTTCATGTGCTTATGTGCCATCTGTATATCTTCTTTGGTGAGGTGTCTGTTAGTTTTTAGCATATTTTTACTCAGGTTTTCTTACTGTTAAATTAAGAGTTCTTTGTATATTTTGCATAACAAATGTGTCTTTTGCATGTATTTTTTTCCCATCTGTGAACTTGTCTTCTCCTTCTCTTGGCACTGTCTTTTGCAGAGAAGGAGTTTTTAATTTTAACAAAGTCCTGCTTATGAGTTCTTTCTTTTATGGATCATGGTGTTATACCCAAAAGGTTATCGCCATACCCAAAATCATCTAGGTTTTCTCCTTTATCTTCTCTTCCAGGAGTTTTATAGTTTTGCTTTTTTTTTTGTTTAGTTGTGTGTCCTTTTGAATTAATTTTTGTGAAGGGTATGAGGTCTGTGTCTAGATTTTTCACATGTGGTTGTCCAATTGTTTCAGCACCATTTATTGAAAAGATTATCTTTGCTCCATTGAACTCCCTTTACTACTTTGTCAAAGATCAGCAGAGTATATTTATATGGGTCTGTTTCTGGGCTCTCTATTCTCTTCTGCTAAAATGTTTGTTCTTTCACCAATACCACACTGTCTTGATTAATGTAACTTTATAGTAAGTCTTGAAGGTGGGTAATGTCTGTCTTCCAACTTTGTTCTTTACAATACTGTGTTGACTATTCTGGATCTTTTTGCCTCTCTCTATATAATTTAGAAACCGTTTTTTGATATCCACAAAGTAACTTTGTTGGGATTTTGACTGAGATTGTACTGAATCTACAGATCAAGTTGGGAAGAACTCGTGTCTTTACAATTTTAAGTCTTCCTATCCACAGACATGGAATATCTTACTGTGTATTTAGTTCATCTTTGATATTTCATCAGAGTTTTGTGATTTTCCTCATATATATCTTGTTTGTGTTTTGTTAATTTACACCTAAGTATTTCATTTTGGGGGAAACTAATGTAAATGTAAAAAAATTAAAATGTACTATATTTTAAATTTCAAACTCTTTTTTCATCACTGTTACATAGGAAAGCGAGTGACTTTTGTGTATTAACTTTGTACACTGCAACCTTGCTATTAGTTCTGAGTTGGTCTAATCTTACAGATTTTCTACATAGATGATCATGTCTTCAGTCAAAGACAGTTTTATTTCTTCCTTCCTAATCTTTATACCTTTGATTTCCTTTTCATGCCTTATTGCATTAGATAGGACTTCAAGTACAATGTTATAAAACTATGATGAGAGGGGACACCCTTTCTTTGTTTTAGATCTTAGTGGGAAAGTTCTGAGCTTCTCTTCATTAAGTATGATGTTAAGCTGTAGGTTTCTTATAGATGTTCTTTATCAAGTTGAGGAAGTTCCCCTATATTCCTAGTTTTTTGTCATGAATCAGTGTTCAATTTTGTCAAATGCTTTTTCTACATCTATTCATATGAACATGTGTTTTTCTTCTTTAGCCTGATTTGATGAATTACATTAATTCTCGAAACTAGAATTAGACTCGCATACCTGAGATATATGTATCATTCAACCTTGGTGTATAGTTCTTTTTATACATTGTTAGATTCAATTTGCTAACTTTTTATGAGGACTTCTGAATCTATGCTCATGAGAAATATTGGTTTATAGTTTTCATTTTTTGTAATGTCATTGTCTGGATTTGTTATTAGGGTATGCTGGCCTTAATGAATGAGTAAGGCAGGATTCCCTCTGCTTCTATCTTCTCAGAGTATAGTAAATTGGTATAATTTTTTCATAAATATTTGGTAGAATTCACCAGTGAACATACCTAGATTTGGTGCTTTCTGTTCTAGAAGGTTATTAATTGTGGATTAAATTGCTTTACTAGATATAGGTGTATTCAGAATGTCTGTTTCAAAAAAATTTTTAATGGCTTTTACTGAAGAACATTTAATACAGATAACATAATATGATAGGTGTACTGTGGGTGAAAGAAAATAGCTTTCAAAATAGGATGTGCAGTGAAGGATCTCAAATTTTTCCATCTATATTAACTATACACAGAAAAACTGGAAGAACTGAACAATTTATTTTGTTTAGAAACTCTTATCTAGAAAGGAAGAATCCATAAAATAATTACATTTAGTTAAAAAACATTGAAGAACTAAAAAAAAGTTTTTAAAGAGCTATGAATTACACATATGGGCCTCAAAACTACTAATGATATATTTTAACTTATTTCTGGTAAAAGCTATGATCCCTACAAAAGTCTTACAAAAGCCATGATCCATGACTCACTCAACTCTCTGATTTGCATAACATGCAAGTAGACAATTCATTAACTAATAATTCTAAAATAAAATTTATCCTTTTCGGTTGCTTGAAGGAAATTAAAAGGACTTTAATAATAGCTGAGAACTATTAACTATAACGAAACGAGTATAAATTGAACATTATCAATAACAACTATTCAGGGCTCTGGAAACATACATATAATGGGCCTCTCAGAAGGAATGGTAGGAACAGGAAAAAATTCTGCAGAAATTATGGCCAAAATATCCCAAATTTGGTGAAAAATGTTTATGTACATATCCAAGAAGCACAACAAACTCCAAGCTTAGGATAAACATAAAGAGATCCACACCTACACACATCATCACAGTGAACTGTTAAAATCAAAGACTAAGGAAAATCTTGAAAGCAGTAAAGAAAAAGAACTAAGCATGAATAAGAGAACCACAGTGAGATCAATAGCTGGCTTCTTAACAGAAACGCAGAAATTGCTATATTGGAGAAATGTTTTCATATTTTACTAGAATTATTACTAATCTAAAGTAGACAGTAATCAGGTAAGATGCATATTGTAACCCATAAAGCAATCATAAAGGAAATGATTTTTAAAGTATAAAAATAAAAGCAATGGAATTAAAATGGTATACTAGGATACACCTACATACTAAAAACTAAGGCAGTAAGTAAAGAAGAAATAGAAAACAAAGAGAACAGAAGACATATAGAAAACCAATAGCAAAATGGCAGACATAAATCCAACTACATAAATAACATTAATAGTAAATGGACTCCAAAGAAAAGCCAGGGATTATAAAACTACATTTTTTTAATCCCACTATACACTGCCTTCAAGAGACACCCTTTAGATCCAAAAACATAAACAGGTTGAAAGTTAGAGGATGGAAAAAGATATACCATGAAAATAGTAAGCATAATAAAGTTGCAGTGGCTATATTAACATCAGACAAAATAGACTTTGAATGAAAAAACTATCTTAAAGAACCACAGAGGGACATTTTATAGTGATAAAGGATGAAATTATTAGAAACATAACAACTACAAACATATGGACCTAACCAAAAGACTCAAAACATGAAGCAAAAACCAGAAGGGAGACAAATACAAACAATACAGTATATTCATATTACTCATGGCAGTTATATTCTATAAAGCTACTGCAATTAATTACCTTAGCTAAGACCGAACCCTTCAAATTTGTTTAATTATTGTCACCCACTGCTTTAATGAGTGAAAAGAGTGTATCATTAGTGACAAGTGCATCCTAGAATGGATTCTACTTAGAAGACAACAATTTGACTTGCTGTTTGTCTTTGAAGTACACAGAGGAGTTGCAGAATTCCTTTAAAGAGAGATGTTTCACAGAATGAAAATCTGTTTTGAAGTTCCTACTTCAGTTAGGGCAATGCAAGGGAGGCTCTGCCTCCCCTTATGTTAAAATGCCATTATAGAACATTAGCATACTTCCCCACACCCCACTCCCTCTGAAAAGAGACCTAGCTTTCATTTGGATATTACAATGATCCCTTGGTGTTGCTTTCTTTATCTAAAAACCCTTTTAAAAAAAATTGAGGTATCACTGGTATGTAGGATATTATATTAGTTTCAGGTATACATGATTCAATATTGTATATAGTGAGAAATGATCACCACAGTAAGTCTAGTTACATCTGTAACCATACATAGCTCCAAAAATGATTTCCTTTATGATGAGGACTTTTAATATCTACTCTTTTAGCAACCTTCAAATATGCGATACAATATTGTGAACTATGGTCACCATGCTATACATTACATCTACATGATTTATCTATTTCATAACTTGAAGTTTGTACCTTTGATCCACTTTATTCATTTCACCCACTCACCCCATGCCTCTGACAACTACCAATCTGTTCTACCTACGAGTTGTGTTTTGGTTTTTGGTTTTTGGTTGTGTGTGTGTGTTTTTTTTAAGTCTGCATATAAGTGAGATCATACAATACTTGTCTTTCTCTGGTTTTTGGTTGTGTGTGTGTGTTTTTTTTAAGTCTGCATATAAGTGAGATCATACAATACTTGTCTTTCTCTGACTACTTCATTTGGCATAATTCCTTCAAGGTCCACCCACACTGTTGCAAGTGGCAAGATTTCATTCTTTTAGTGTCTGACTAGTATTCCATTGTTTATGTATATATATCACAGAACTGAAGGGAGAAAAAGACAACCAATATGCCCAATTCCTGTTACTTATGGCAGTTATACTCCATAAATTCACTGCACTGAATTTGCTAATACTAACCCTTGACTCGTAAATCCTTAAAACAACTTTTCTTACTAGATTTTAATTTTCTCTATTTTACAAAGTGAAAATGAGGTTCAGAAGTGCCTGAGGCTATCCCATCAACAAATGCTAGCGTTGGGATTCATATCCCACCATCCTGGCCCCAAAACTAGCTTCTTACACTATGCTACACTGCTTCCTACCATTTATTTCCATCCTCTGGGCATCTCTGTACCAGCATTGCCTTGTTAACTTCAGTTAGGAATATACTTGCTGGGAGAAACAAATTTTTTACTGCTCTTGCATTTCTACAAAAGACCATGAAGCACCACCTCCTCTTTCCACAAAGTGATTTTGGGATTACAAATAAATTGCAGTAGGTATGAAAATTCACAAATACAGATTCCACAAAACGAGGATCGACTGGAGTTGGAGACTTCAATGTGCTACTTTTATGATGGATAGAACTAGGAAAATAAACAAATATAAAAGGCAAATAATATTAAAAATTCATTAAACCTAACAGACATCTTAAAACACTCCATACAACAAAAGCAAAATAAACAGTCTTCTTAAATAAGCACAATGAACATTCTGAAATACTGATTACATGTTTGTCCATACAACAGGAACACAAAAACTGGGCAAAAAAGTGACCAAACAAAAAAGTAAACAATTCACCAAAGAAAAAACAGAATGGCAAATAATCATGTAAAAGGATGTTCAACATCATTAATTTGAGAAATGCAAATTAAAACCATAATGAAATACCACTTTACCCACTAGAATGGCTATAATCAAAGAGACAGTAACAAGGGCTGACGAGAATGGAGAGAAACTAGAACCCTCATACATTACTAGTGGAAACATAAAACAATGCAGGTATGTCGGAAAACATTCTGACAGTTTGTTTAAAACTTAAACATGAAATGGCCACACAAGCCAGCAATCATACTACTAAGTATCAACAAAAAACATGTCCACAAAAAGGCTTGTACACAATTATTTAAAGCATCATTACTCATACTAACAAAAAAGTGGAAACAGAAATACCCATCAACCAATAAACACATCAACAAAATTTATATCTATATAATATTACTACTTAGCAGTAAAAATGAAGGAAGTACTGATTCACACCACAATATGAATGAACCACAAGATAAACAGTGTGCTAAAGTGAAAGACAAATGAAAAAGACCACTATCCTAAGTTTCTACTTATATCAAATGTCCAAAATGGGCAAATTTATGGAGACAAAGTAGATCAGTGGGACTGAGAATAAGAATGGGGATTGACTACAAATGGGGAGAGGAAATGTTTTAGAACTGGATTATGATAATGGTTGCACAATGCTATAAATTTACTAAAATTTATTGTAAACAGGCGAATTTCATGGTATATACAGTACCTGTATCTTAATAAAACTGCTTAAAAAAGGAGACCCAATTCATAAGCTCCAAATAATACTTATCACACTTTTTCTATTTGCTCCAGTTTTCTTATACTGTACACACCCTTTTCTTTCCAATTTAAACTGTCTCTACCCACTATTCCTGACAACCCTCTTTCTTAACCATGTCTTTAGGATGTATATTCTCTATATATCTTTCAATGAAATCTTTCTTACATTCTATCTACTGTTTCAGCAACAGAAAAACCTAGCCTGGACGTGTGGGGGTTACTGCACTGACTCCAGGATTTTTTTTTTCTTTTTGCAGGAGTGAGGGGTGATTACTGCATTGACAATTTAAAAATTCTCTTAGGCAGTCCTGGGGAGTAGAGGGGTGCAGAAGGAAGGGCACTGAGGGATTAAAAGGGCTATCCAGAGCTATCGTTCTACATACACTGGATATTGCCAACAGAACATCCTGACGATGTGAAATGGCACTCCCAATATAACCAGAATTTATAAAGCTACAGTGCCTTTTGGGCAACCCCTTTATCAGGACCACTGACAAAGAATGTTGCCAGAGATGAATGAAGGGTCTGGTGATAAATTAAAGAAACATACCATATGAAGAACAACTGGAGGAATAAGAACTCTTTAAAGTGGGGGAAAAAAGAGTAAAAAGACAGTCTCTGATTTTCAAAGTTACAAAGGGCTGGGTCCAACTGAGATTAGCTCCACAGGGCATAACACAGATCAATGCACATTATGTTGAATTATTCTTATAATTATAAATTTCCTAACACCTTAAAACTATACAACTCTGTTCAAGCAGAAGATATTACTACCCAACTGTGATGCAAAAAAATGATATCTATTTTGGAAAGACAACTAAATGGAATAAATATTGGAATACATATTTCTAAGAACTTGAAAACCCCTAAGCTACTTTTAATGCATGAGCATCATTAACTTGGTTTTGTACCTAAATGTATTACATGAGGTATTTTCTTTTTCTGAGCTATATGCTTTCTGTAAACTATCAGTACCCTACTCTTTAACACTAAATTCTCCTGTATATATAGGATTGAATTCTGTGACAAATACTACTACATAGGTATATGCTTTTAAAAGAGAAATGTTTCAATATATATTTCTGAAAGCTTATGAAAGACTGTATAACTGAAACCACAAGGCAAAGAATTTCTAGAAAACATGTATCTAATAAAGTCACAATGTACCATATAAAGTTATATATTAAAATGTTAAACTTATATGTAAACTAATGTTCCCACTTACGTTTCTGTGTCTGATACCAATGATTCATTATTGCACACATCATTGAAGGTATGAAGTTGATTCTACAATTGGAGAAAAGAAAGTTTTTTTCCAAAATTATTCTTGCATACATTAGCAATTATCAAAAAACATGGTTTCATATCTATGTCAATATAGATAAATATATAGAGAGATTATAATCAATAACCAGATAAAAATTACAAAATATAAGATAGACATACACACACATTCCAATTAGTCTGGCTATCTCCTTTATCATATTAAAACACTAAATAAATTCATTCCACAAGTAATACTTATACTTTATTCCACTAAGCACACTAGAGAAAAAAACCTGAATAAGGGAAAAATACAACAATTTAATGCAAGGCAGCAAGTAATGTGTTACTACAGACAGAAAATTTCAGGAAAGGCTCCCTAAATGAAGATACTGAACATTTAATTTCAGAATATGTCAAGAAATATTTTCTGTATTTACAAAGTCTGAATTTTATTAGATACTACATTACTATATTTTCTGTGTTAACATGGTAAAACAGCTATCTTAGAATAACTACACTACAAAAACAGGCAGGAAAAGTAAAACAGAAAAGCTAATGGAGTCTTGGTAAACAGAGAGAGCAGGTCCATTCTAAAGGATGAAACTAACCACAGTACTTAGTTAGATCCAACAATTGCTGTTATGCAAGAATACAAACTCAAGGATGCCAGGTTTTCTTTCTGACCCAGTCTCCCAACACAAGCCAATTAATACAAGTTTCTCCCTATTAAAACAGTATTTACTACCACGCAAACAAAACATTTCTGTCAGTCAAATTTGGCCTACAGTCTAATTAAATCTGTAGCTTCATCTTGATAAATGTTAAGATTAAGTAACTATGTATAATCTCCTCCATTTTATTGGTTTAAAACTCAGTGTAAAAAAACGAAATAATTTTTTTTTAAAAAGCAGAAAGACCACAATACAAGGTGGCTGCGTGAGAGGTGAGACGGAGAGCTCCTCCCGAAACCACCAACAGTACAACAATATAGTTAATAAATACAACTAACCTTCAGAGAGCAACAAGAAAGAAGGCTGAACCAGACTGCATACAGACATCATGAACAGAGCAGACCTCAAGAAACAGGGTAACGTACAAAAGCCTTAATCTGGCGGGACCCAAGCCCTTCCACCACCCCAGCTCAATGACGGGAGGAAGAGAAACGGAGCACGAGAGGGGGTGGAAGCCTGGGACTACTGAACACCTAGCGCTGGACATCTGCTTTGTGAGCAGAATCCTATACTGTGTGGTGCCCGGGGCGTTGGGGAGCTGGGACAGGAGGAGTGCTTGAGAAATTGTCATTACGGCCGTTTATGGAGGAGGGGATCCACACCCGGCTGATCTGTCTCAGAGGAAAGGCAGGGAGTCCAAGAGGCTTCATAGCAGCAAAAAGGCTGCTGAAGGGTGGGGTTTGCACAGAGTTGGGGGTGCTGGAGAAGGTACAGCTGGAAAAGGTTGTCTGGGTGCACTCAGCCCAGCTGGTTGGGAATATTGAGGACCTTCAGGTGCTCGATCACCCTGACTGCCTACTCAGCTCCGAGGCCCCCCCACTGTGACACACAGCCTGCCGAGCCTTCCTACTGGCCTGCAAGCACCAGCTCGCAAACCTGCAGTCACTGCGCAGGCATCAGGCCAGCCAGAGGGAGGTCCCGCCTACATAGATACAGACGCAAAGCAAAAAAGATTACCCCTGTGTGCTTGGCCCAATGCCTCTGACACTGGAGACAGGCAACTCAGATGGGAAGCAGAAAACAGATTTTTCCTCCCCCCAGGAACCAGCTCCACTGCCCTATGTCCCCCAACCTAACTCTAGGGTCTGAGCAGCTCCAGACACTGGAGTTTCTGCGCACTAGTGGGCACCACACAGAAATATGAAATGTCAGAAAACATGGTTCAGACCAAAATCTCACAAACCCCAGGAAGAGAGTCAAATGAAACTGAACTCACAAATCTACCTGAAAGAGAGTTCAAAATAAAAATTAAACATGCTTATGGAGGTACAAAAAAATATTCAAGAACTCAGGAACAAATTTAAGACGCAGATTCAATCAATAAGAAATACCGTATCTGAAATGAAACATACAATGGAGGGATTTAAAAGCAGATTAAATGTAGCAGAAGACACGGTAAATAGAATACAAATTAGAGAACAGGAGTATAAAGAAGCTAAGGCACAGAGAGAAAAAGGATCTCTAAGAACGAAAGAATATTGAGAGAACTGTGTGACCTATCCAAACGCAACAATATTTGCATTATCGGGGTACCAGAAGAAGAGAGAGAAGAGGATAGAAAGTGTCATTGAGGAGGTTATTGCTGAAAACTTCCCCAATCTGGGGAAGGAGATAGTCTCTCGAGCCATGGAGGTGCACAGATCTCCCAACACAAGGGACCCAAGGAAGACAACATCAAGACATATAATAATTAAAATGGCAAAGATCAAGGATAAAAACAGATTTTTAAAATCACCTAGAGAGAGAAAACACATCACATACAAAGGAAAACACATCAGGCTATCAACAGACTTCTCAACAGAAACCTTAAAGGCCAGAAGAGTGGCATGATATATTTAATGCATTGAAGCAGAAGGCCCTTGAACAAAGAATACTCTACCACCTGGCAAGGTTATCATTTAAATTTGAAGGAGGGATTAAACAATTTTCAGATAAGCAAAACCTGAGAGAATTCACCTCCGACAAACCACGTCTACAGGGCATTTTGGAGGGACTCCTATAGAGGGAAGTGTTCATAAGGCTAAACAGATGTCATCTAAGGGAAGACAAAGAGTACAGAATATGATTCATAACATACAAAGAATGAAGGAGGAGGAAAAAAAAAAAAGAACCTTTAGGTTGTGTTTGCAATAGTATACAAAGTAAGTTAAATTAGACTGTTAGATAGTAAGGAATTGCCCATGAACCTTTGGTAACCACAAATTTAAAGCCTGCAATGGCAGTAAGTACATACCTATGGATAATCACCCTAAATGTAAATGGTCTGAATGCACCAATCAAAAGACATAGAGTTACTGAATGGATAAAAAAACAAGACCCATCTATATGCTGCCTACAAGAGACTCCTTCAAACCCAAAGACATACACAGACTGAAAGTGAAGGGATGGAAAAACATATTTCATGCAACTAAAAGTGAGAAAAAAGCAGGAGTTCCAGTACTTGTATCAAACCAAATAGACTTCAAAACACAGAAAGTCACAAGAGACAAAAAAAGACATTACATAATGATAAAAGGGTCAGTCCAACAAAAGTATATAACTATTATAAATATCTATGCACCCAACAACACAGGATCACCTACATATGTGGAACAAATACTAACAGAATCAAAGGGGAAAATAGAATGCAATGCATTCATTTTAGGAGACTTCAACACACCACTCACTGCAAAGGACAAATCAACCAGACAGTAAATAAATAAAGAGACAGAGGCACTGAAAAACATATTAGAACAGATGGATGTAACCGACATCTACAGAACACTCCATCCAAAAGAAACAGGATACACATTCTTCTCAAGTGCACATGGAACATTTTCAAGAATGGATCATATACTAGGCCACAAAAAGAACCTCAGTAAATTCAAAAGGACTGAAATTGTACTAACCAGCTTCTCAGATCACAAAGGTATGAAACTAGAGATAAATTATACAAAGAAAATAAAAAAGCCTACAAACACATGGAGGCTTAATAACATGCTCCTAAATAATCAATGGATCAATGACCAAATAAAAACAGAGATCAAGCAATATACAGAGAGAAATGACAATAATAATTCAACACCACAAAATCTGTGGGACGCAGGGAAAGCTGTGCTAAGACGGAAATATACTGCAATACAAGCCAACGTCAGGAAAGAAGAACAATCCCAAATGAACAATCTAAACTCACAATTAATGACACTAGAAAAGGAAGACGCTCAAAGTCAGTGGAAGGAGGGACATAAAAAAGATTAAAGCATAAATAACTAAAATTGAGAAGAATAAAACAATAGAAGCAATAAAAGCAGGAGCTGGTTCTTTGAGAAAATATACAAAATAGATAAACCCCTAGCCAGACTCATCAACAAAACAAGAGAGTCTACACACATAAACAGAATCAGAAATGAGAAAGGAAAAATCACTACGGATACCACAGAAATACAAAGAATTATGAGAGACTACTATGAAAAATTATATGCTAAGGAACTGGATAACCAAGAAGAAATGGACAATTTTCTAGAAAAATACAACCTTCCAAGGTTCACCCAGGAAGAAACAGAAAATCTGACTAGACCAATTACTAGAAAAGAAATTGAACTGGTAATCAAAAAACTACCTAAGAAGAAAATGCCTGTAACAGATGGTTTCACAGCTGAATTTTATCAAACTTTTAGTGAAGACCTTATACCCATCCTCATTAACGTTTTCCAAAAAGTAGGAGTGACTACTCCCAAACTCATTCTCTGAGAGCAACATCACTCTAATACCAAAACCAGACAAAGACACCAACAAAAAAGAAAATTACACGCCAATATACCTGATGAACATAGATGCAAAAATACTCAACAAAATATTAGCAAATCGAATTCAAAAATACATCAAAAAGATCATCCATCATGATCAAGTGGGATTCATCCCAAGGATACAAGGATGGCACAATATTCAAAAATTCATCAACATCATCCATCACATCAATAAAAAGAACAAAAACCACATGATCATGTCCATAGATGCTGAAAAAGCATTTGACAAAATTCAACATCCATTCATGATAAAAACTCTCCACAAAATGGGTATAAAGGGCAAGGACCTCAACATAATAAAGGTCATATATGACAAACCCACAGCCAACATTATACTTAACAGCGAGAAGCTGAAAGCTTCTCCTTTAATATAGGGAACAATACAAGGATGCCCACTCTCCCCACTTCTATTCAACATAGTACTGGAGGTCCTATCCACGACAATCAGAAAACAAAGCAATAATAGGCATCCAGACTGGCAAGGAACACCTCAAACTGTCCTTGTTTGGAGATGACATGATATTGTACATAAAAAACATTAAACAATACACTCCAAAACTATTTAGATCTAATATCTGAATTAAGCAAAGTTATGGGATAAAATAGTTATACACAGAAATATGTTGCATCCTATACACTAACAATGAACTAGCAGAAAGAGAAATCAGAAAAGCAATCCCTTTCACAACTGCATCAAAAATAATAAAATGCAATACAAAGAATTGTGAGAGAATATTATGAGAATCTATATGCTAAAAAGCTGGAAAACCTAAAAGAAATGGACAACTTCTTAGAAAAATACAACCTTCCAAAACTGACCAAAAAAGAAACAGAAAAACTAAACAGACCAATCACCAGCAACGAAATTGAAGCAGTGATCAAAAAACTACCCAAGAACAAAACCCCCGGACCAGATTCACCTCTGAATTCTACCAGACATATAGAGAAGAAAAAACACCCATTCTCCTTAAAGTTTTCCAAAAAACAGAAGAGGAGGGAATACTACCAAACTCATTCTATGAAGCCAGCATCACTCTAATACCATACCGGGCAAAGACCTCACCAAAAAAGAAAATTACAGACCAGTATCCCTGATGAATGTAGATGCAAAATTACTCAACAAAATATTAGCAAACCGAATACAAAAATACATCAAAAGGATCATACACCATGATCAAGTGGGATTCATCCCAGGGATGCAAGGATGGTACAACATTCAAAAATCCACCAGCATCAGCCACCACATCAACAAAAAGAAGAACAAAAACCACATGATCATCTCATCATAGATGCTGAAAAAGCATTTGACAAAATTCAGCATCCATTCCTGATTAAAACTCTCAACAAAATGGGTATAGAGGGCAAATACCTCAACATCATAAAGGCCATATATGACAAACCCACAGATAACATCATACTTAACAGTGGGAAGCTGAAAGCTTTTCATCTAAGATCGGGAACAAGACAGGGATGCCCACTCTCTCCACTATTATTCAACATAGTACTGGAGGTCGTAGCCACGGCAATTAGACAAAACAAAGAAATACAAGGCATCCACATTGGTAAAGAAGTCAAACTGTCACTATTTGCAGATGACATGATATTGTACATAAAAAACCCTAAAGACTCCACTCCAAAACTACTAGAACTAATATCTGAATTCAGCAAAGTTGCAGGATACAAAATTAACACACAGAAATCTGTTGCTTTCCTATACACTAATGATGAACTAACAGAAAGAGAATCCAGAAAAACAATTCCATTCACAACTGCATCGAAAAGAATAAAATATCTAGGAATAAACCTAACGAAGGAAGTGAAAGACCTGTATTCTGAAAACTACAAGACACTAAGAGAAATTAAAGAGGACACTAACAAATGGAAATTCATCCCATGCTCTTGGCTAGGAAGAATAAATATTGTTAAAATGGCTGTATTACCTAAAGCAATCTACAGATTCAATTCAATCCCTATCAAAATACCAACAGCTTTCTTCAATGAACTGGAACAAATAATTCTAAAATTCATATGGAACCACAAAAGACCCCGAATAGCCAAAGCAATCCTGAGAAGGAGGAATAAAACAGGGGGAATTACACTCCCTGACTTCAAGCTCTACTACAAAGCCACAGTAATCAAGACAATTTGGTATTGGCACAAAAACAGACCCACAGACCAGTGGAACAGAATAGAAAATCCAAACATTAACCCAAACATATTCGGTCAATTAATATATCATAAAGGAGCCTTGGATATACAATGGGGAGATGATGGCCTCTTCAGCAGCTGGTGTTGGCAAAACTAGGCAGCTACATGTAAGAGTATGAAACTGGACTACTGTCGAACCCCATACACAAAGGTAAACTCAAAATGGATCAAGACCTGAATGTAAGTCATGAAACCATAAAACTCTTAGAGAAAAACATAGGCAAAAATCTCTTGGACATAAACACGAGCGACTTCTTCATGAACATATCTCCCCAGGCAAGGGAAACAAAAGCAAAAATGAACAAGTGGGACTATATCAAGCTGAAAGCTTCTGTACAGCAAAGGACACCATCAGTAGAACAAAAAGACATCCTACAGTATGGGAGAATATATTCATAAAAACGTATCTGATAAAGGGTTGACATCCAAAATATATAAAGAACTCATGCACCTTAACAAACAGAAAGCAAATAATCCAATTAAGAAATGGGCAGAGGACATGAATAGACACTTCTGCAAAGAAGAAATTCAGATGGCCAACAGGCACATGAAAAGATGCTCCACATCGCTAATCATCAGAGAAATGCAGATTAAAACCACAATGAGATATCACCTCATACCAGTGAGGGTGGCCAACATTCAAAACACAAACAACAACAAATGTTGACAAGGATGTGGAGAAAAGGGAACCCTCCTACACTGCTGGTGGGAATGCAAATTAGTTCAACCATTGTGGAAAGCAGTATGGAGGTTCCTCAAAAAACTCAAAATAGAAATACCATTTGACCCAGGAATTCCACTCCTAGGAATTTACCCTAAGAGTGCAGCAGCCCAATTTGAAAAAGACATATGCACCCCTATGTTTATCGCAGCACTATTTACAATAGCCAAGATATGGAAGCAACCTAAGTGTCCATCAGTAGATGAATGGATAAAGAAGAGGTGGTACATATACACAATGGAATAGTATTCAGCCATAAGTAGACAACAAATCCTACCATTTGCAACAACATGGATGGAGCTAGAGGGTATTATGCTCAGTGAAATAGCCAAGCCGAAAAAGACAAGTATCAAATGATTTCACTCATATGTGGAGTATAAGAACAAAGAAAAAAAACTGAAGGAACAAAACAGCAGGAGACTCACAGAACCGAAGAATGGACTAATAGTTACCAAAGGGAAAGAGACTGGGGAGGATGGGTGGGAAGGGAGGGACCAGGTGGAAAAAGGGACAGTACGATTAGCAGATGTAATGTTGGGGGGGCACGGGGAGGGCTGTACAACTCAGAGAAGACAAGTAGTGATTCTATAGCATCTCATTACGCTGATGGATAGTGACTGTAATCAGTTGGTGGGGGGGGGACCTGATGAAGGGGTAGTTTAATAACCATAATATTGCACATGTAATTGTAGATTAATGATACCAAAATAAATTATTTAAAAAAATAATAATAATAATAATTAAATGCCTAGGAATTTAACCTAACCAAGGAGGTGAAAGACCTATAACCTGAAAACTAGAAGACACTTATGAGAGAAATTAAAGATGATACCAATAAATGGAAACACGTCCGGTGCTCATGGATAAGAAGAATTAATATTGTCCAAATGGCCATCCTGCCTAAAGTAATCTATAGATTCAATACAATGCCTATCAAATTACCAACAGCATTCTTCAATGAACTAGAACAAATAAATAGTTCTAAACTTCAAATGGAACCACAAAAGACCCCAAATAGCCAAAGCAATCCTGAGAAGGAAGAACAAACCTGACGGCACTATGCTCCCTAACTTCAAACTCTACTGCAAAGCCACAGTAATCAAAACAATTTGGTTCTGGCACAAGAACAGACCCACAGATCAATGGAAAAGAATAGAGAACTCAGATTTAAACCCATGAATGTAGGGCAATTAATATATGATAAACGGCCCATGAATATACCACGGAGAAAAGACAGCCTCTTCGTTGACTGGTGTTGGCTTAACTGTACAGCTACATGTAAGAGAATGAAAGTGGATTATTGTCTAACTCCATACACAAAAGTAAACTCGAATATGAGACCAGAATGTAAGTCATGAAACCATAAAACTCTTAGAAGAAAACATAGGCAAAAATCTCTTGACTATAAATATGAGCAACTTTTTTGTGGACACATCTCCTTGGGCAAAAGAAACAAAATAAAAAATGAACAAGTGAGACTACATCAAACTAAAAAGCTTCTGAACAGCAAAGGTCACCAGCAGCAGAACCAAAAGTCAACATACATTATAGAAAACATATTTGTAAATGATTTATCCAGTAAGAGGTTAACATCCAAAATATATAAAGAACTCTTATGCCTTAACAAGAAAAAAACAGATAACCCAATTTAAAAATGTGTGGCAGACCTGAACAGGTATTCTTCCAAAGAAGAAATACAAATGGCCAACAGGCATATGAAAAGATGCCCCAAATCGCTCATCATCAGGGAAATTAAATCAAAACCACAATGAGGTATCACCTCACCCCAGTTAGGATGGTCACTATCCTCAACAATAGAAATAACAAGTGTTGGCAAGGACGTGGAGAAAAGAGAACCCTCCTACACTGTTGGTGGGAATTTAAATTGATGCAGCCACTGTGGATAGAAATATGAAGGTAAAAATAGAAATACCATTTGACCCAGTAATTCCACTCCTAGGAATTTACCCAAGGAAAACAAAACCCCTGATTTGAAAAGATACACGCACCCGTTTCTTGCCACATTATTTACAATAGCCAAGATACAGAAGCAACCTAAGTGTCCATAAATAGATGAACGGATAAAGAAGATGTAGTACATATATATAATGGAATATTATTCAATCATTAAAAAAAATAAGCAAGCCTGCCATTTTTAACAACATGGATGGACCTAGAGGTATTATGGTAGGGGAAATAAGTCAGTCAGAGAAAGACAAATACTGTATGATTTCACTTCTTTATAGAAAATAAAAGCCAAGGAAAACAAAATGAACAAAATAGTAGTAGACTCACAGACACTGCAAAGGGACTAGCGTTTACCATGGGAGAACAATTGGGGTGCGTGAGTTGGGAAGCTGAGGGCACAAAAATACTCAGTCATAATATAATTGGTCACAGGGATAGAAGGACAGCATGGAAAATATAGCCAATGATTCTGTAACATCTTACGTTGACAAATAATAACTGTACTAGTTGGGGCGGGGATTTAATGATATGGGTAACTGTTAGAACCACTTATACTTGAAACCAATGTTAGATTGTGCATCAACAAAAGTTCAAAAGAAAATTGTACATCAACTATACTTCAATTAAAAAAAAATGGTGAAGGAGTTGGACCCTGAAATTAAAAAGACCTGAAGAAGAGCCAGCAAACATGTCTCTCGGCATGGCCCAGAGCACACAGGCCAGTCTGCAGCCTGGTCCCTGTCTTGGTGCCTTCCGCAGCCCTGTGGGCTCAGGACAGACACGGTCAGCAAGCTGCACACAGGCCCTGCTCTGCTCTCCGTGCATAATTTCAGAGAAAACATCAATTGGTAACAATACAAAATGGAATCGGAACAGTGGGAATCAATTTTGTACAGGATGTGTTGGGGGATGTTTACTGTAGCCTGTCTGAAGTTGGAGGAAAACTGAACAAACAAGATGATTATGGAGCTTTGGAAAGTGTGAAAGCTGCTATGGAACTGTAGTCTTCTCTATGAGGAGAAGTAAATGAAATTAATGACACTCTTGGAGAATTCAGGACTTGTCAACAAATCTTGTTATGAAGACAGCTGGCTGATCAAGAAGTGTATGAGAAATACATAAAATCTACTGAGTGAAAACAGAAACCCTAAACTATTAGGAAACAACTTAATCTATCAGTCTTAAATTAGTGGTGGATAGAAATTTTTAAACAACTTTTAGCAATACCAATGGTAAAAGAAACTACCTGCGACAATGCTGCTGGAAGAAAATACCCCTTAACTTTCTAATGACTGCAAATAAACACAATATGCATCTTTTTCCACAATACCCTATGATTTTTAGGCTAGGCTACCTTTACAGTATTCAGAGTTGCTAAAATTATCTGTGATAAAAGCTAGGTATAAAAATTCTGTAATTTAAGGATAACATTGTTATCTTAAGTCTTATGTAATGTAACTTGCTTATATCTATCCCTTGATTTGGGTCAAAATACTTAATGATTATTTCCATTTGGAATAACTGCAGTGGACAAAAGTTCCTGTTGTACTTGTCAGATGAAGAACAATACTATTTTAACTGTGATATACTGTCTTTACTGGTGCTATTTTAATACATTGAAGCAACAGCCTTGCAGAAAAGTAAGAACGGTTTAATAAGAAAAAATTCAGTATCTTCATTAAAAAAAAAAGGACCTGATGCATAAATTCCTCTAAATGTAAGCCTCAATCTCCTCATATTTAAAATAGGGAAAATACAGAAATTCTTTGTAAGGACCAAAGCAATGCACATAAAACATAATGCCTAGCATAACGTAACTGATGCATAAATAGTAGGAATTATGATGATGAGCATCTGTAAGGCAAATAAAAGTGACCAAAAATAAAGCAAATACAGCTTACCGTTATCTGACTTAGTCCAGTCAACCTCATAGTCAAAGTAGGTGACATAAAGTACTTAAAAGCAAGATCTAGGCTTTCTTTATCAAAGCATAAAGTTGTATCCAATGGTTCTTTCACCGTGCTCCACATTAAGTCAGCCATGTTACGAGCCGCACTCTGTCTTAACTCCTGATCAGAGAGCTTGCATAAATACCTGAAATGATTCAGAAATAAAATACACAAAAAATTGCCAGCTATTTCTAACCACTCAATAATTCCTTAATATTCCTTTGCTCCATATGTTTAACATACCTCCAGAATGGTTAACATAGTAGAACCTGGCATTCTGGGATTTAACATTCCCAATTTCAACTATTTCTAAATAATGATTCAGGGCTGTGATGCTTCAAGGACTTGTGGCAATGTCTGCTTTGCTGAGAAACCAACTTCAATCAGAAAACTGAATAGAGCCAAATTATTTAAAATCGGATTCTGCACCTCCAGTAAAACTTTACTATTCTCTAATACTTGTCATGTATACCTCCTGTTTCAGTGTATTTAAGCTGACCTCATATAAACAATACATCTACTCCCCTATACAGCCAAAATTCTTTAAAATGTGTACATGTTAAACATTATTCTTCTTCTTACTTCCCAAAAATCACAAACCACTGGTTTTCCTCTCGGGTCCTGCCCATTCTATTTCGACCTTAGTGCTCCTCAAGGTTTGTAATAGATTGCAAAAAGCACCCAAATTACCTCCATCACTGTATATACAGGCCTTTGCAATGTAACTTTGCCACTCTTCTATCTAGAAGAGTCACCTGTTTCTCTACTCCCTTGAATCAGAGCTTTTGCGGTGAAACTTCTTTTGGGGCATTAAGATATATGACATAAGCAGAAGCCTGAATGTCTCTGAGCTTACCCTCTCCTGCTGGCAATTCTTCCACCACCAAGAAAAGGAATGCAGGTTAGCCTGCTGGATGAAAGAGACATGGCTGATGCCCCAACTAATGTCTAACCAACGCAAGACATATAAGAGCTCTGCTCCCCTCCCAAGACTAGTCAGCCAACCACAGGACATATGAGTGAGGTTATTCTAGAGCATTCAGTTCCAGCCACATCAGCCCAGCTCAGAAGAGCTAGCCAACCCACAGAACTGTGAGAAATAATAAATGGCTCTTATTTTAAGCCACTAAGTTTCAAGGATTGTTTCCTTACACAGCAAAAGCAACCTTTTGCAGGGGTCTCTCCTTGACTCACTTCTACTCTCTTTCTACATTCTCTCCCCAGACAACCTCATTCACTCCCGTGGTTTTAAATGCTGTCTTTATGTTGACAACCCCTAAATTAATGATGTTCTGAATTACAGGTTTATACTCCCACCTTGCTAGTACAATTTAAATGTCTCACAGGCATCTCACAATTAAGTCTTCAAGTTCTCCCATTCTTCCACAGCTGCTAATAATATCCACAGCACGAAAGAAAAATCACCTGCCGAACTCCACAATCACCAATCTTGTCAATCTCATTTTCACTTATCCCATTCTTAATCCTTGTACCAGTAACCATCATTTGTTTGCAGGACACATTAACCTTTCAGTTGCTCTCCTCACTTCCACTACACCACCACCTACCCACCAAAAACTTATGATCCACTTAAAGGCCAAAGTGACCTTTAAAAACTATCACGACTCATCTGCTTAAAACCCTTCAACAGATTCCCACTACTAAAATTAAACCCAAGCTCCTTAAAAGTCTTGAACGTCTGGAATAAGCTGCCCTTGCTTATCCAACCTCTTATCATAACTATACCCCTCTTACACACTATGCCCCAGACCAGACCACTTCCAGTTCCCTTAGTATGTCACATTCTTTCCAACTTCAATGTCCTATGCCCTTATGTTCCTTCTATGTTCTTCTAATTACAGGATTCATGTTCTTCAGATGTCACGTTCAGAAAAGCCTCATATTCCCTCTCTCCATCACATGTTCTCTGCTTGCATAGCATTCATCACTACTGATTCTTTCCCTGATACATTCTCCAAAAACTCCAACAGTATCAGGAAAACAGCAGGAACTCAACTTTTTGTGAATGAATGAAGAAGAAAAAGTATGAAGAACTCAAATATTATCAAGAAATAAACCTTAGAACGCCAATAGTTCACATTCTTTAATTCTAATCAATACAATTCTTTCTCCATCCTTCGATTTCCTTCTTAGGCTGAGATTTACAAAACTCAAATGTCACCTCCTCAATGAGACATTTCCTATCCCCATTTTTAAAACTGTAACCCACCTTCTAGAATTCTCAATCCACTTCTGCTATTTTTACTGTAATACTCATCACTTTGTGATGAACTATATAATTTACTTATGTATTCTGTACATGGACTGCACACAAGGAGAAATTTTTTTTCTCGGCTCTGCCCCCAGTTTCCAAAACATAATGCTTAGTATATATTTGTTGACTGAATAAAGTGGAGTACCAAGTAACCATTACTAATCTCTTTGATTTTTTAAATATATTTATATTAAAAAATCCAACATAAATTTCTTAAAGTAACATTAAATATAAAACTACACATGTGCATACAAAACACTATTTACCAAACTGTCAATTACAATTTTCTCTAGAGGATATTAATATGAGTAACTTTCAAACAATATAATTGTTTGATATATGCTATGTTATAAATTATTTAAATACATTACAGTGATAATCAACAGGAAAAGATTATATAAACTTACCTGATAACATAGGTCCTAAAAGGGATAATGTGCTGCATGACAGCAGGGATATGTAGCCATATTCTAATCTAGAAAGAAACAGAAAGATGACATTAATATATAGTGAATATATGAAAAAGATGTATATTTTCACTTGAATTAAAAACAAGAGCATTTAGTATTTTGCTGTCTCTAAACTACATATATTTTATCTATTTTGAAAAGGATAAAGAAATAGAATTACACACAGATCAGGTAAATAATTCAACGTATCTGCATTTTTAATACACATCTATAAAATCAATCAGAAGATTATTAGCTTCTTGCTGAAAAGGGAGCACCATCCTTGTACAACAGAAACCCAAATAAAATAACACTGTTAGTTTTATAATAAACCATCTTATCCCTCCTTCAAAAAAATATAAATTACTTATGATTTCTAATCACTTCAATATCCATATACGGCAAATATAATTTATAGTCACACACTGAATACAATATCAACTATTTACTGAGTTAAGCTCTTATTTTAAGTATACAAATAACAAGTTACAATAAACCTGTTTTCTTTTTTCTACTTGATATTCCAACTCATTTATAAACCTAATGTGTTTACGATTATAGTTTTATTCTCATAAGGAGTGATTTAAATATCATATCAGAATAGAAATCCTAAGCAAATCATCAAACAACAAACTATTGCACAGTTTGTAAGCTCTGACACATGCAAAGGTTACCAATTATAAATAAATTCTAAATACAGAATGTATGGCTTCACTCTAATCTAATCAAAGATATGTGTATAAATACAACAGCAAATACTATACTAATGGTTAAATGTTAAAACTTTTCATACTGAGACTAGGAACTAAACAAGAACGCCTTTAATTCAACTTGAACTGACAGTCTTAGACAATACAACACTCAATAAACTGAAAAAATTACACCGTCGCTCGTGTGAAACCTTCATAAGATTGTATATCAATGATACCTTAACTAAAAAAAAAAAGAAAACTGAATAAAAGGTAAATGGAAAAGAAGAATTAAAACCAGTATAACTCTGAGATGATACGATCATGTAAGTAGAAAATCCAAAATAATTTCCAGATGAACATTTTTTGGAATTAACTAGCAAGGCTATGACTTAGGAAGTTAATGCAAATGAATAAATATTAATACATACATAGATATACATACATACACAAACAATATTTTTAATATATATTTATTTCTTATATACCACAAACAAATAGTAAATAAAGTTTTCAAAAATATTCTCTTTACAGCAGCATCAAAGTATCATATTCCTGGGAAAAATCTATCAAAGATATATTACACCTCTACATAAATATAGAAAATTATGAGAACGAACATACAAATAAAAACACATTTACCATATTTATATAAGAGGATTCAGTACTGTAGAGATGACAATTATCCCCAAATTGATTTATATACTCAGTGCAACAGTGTGTTAGACACCGATTCCAAATGCATTAAGACAAATCACTCTTTAAGAATGACTGGGTGTCAGGGTGTAAAGTACAGTACAGTGGCTATACAGACACACCTCATTTTATTATGGTTTGTTTCACTGCATTTTGAAAACACTGCATTTTATACAAATTGAAGGTTCGTGACAAACCTGCATCAACTAGTCTATCAACACTTTTCCAACAGCATCTCCTCACTTTATGTCTCGGTGTCACAATATTTCAAACTTTTACATTATTATTACATTTGTTATGGTGATCTGTGATCACTGATTATGACTCACTGAAAATTCAGATGACGGTTAGCAATTTTTGAAGTGTTTTTTTAACTAAGGGTATGTACTTTTTTTGTAGATACAAAGCTACTGCACATTCAAACAGACTACAGAATAGTGTAAACATATCTTTTATATGCACTGGTAAACAAAAAATTCATTTGACTAATTTTATTGCAATATTCACTTTATTGTGGTGGTGTGGAACTAAACCCGTATAATCTCTGATGTATGCCAATAGTTAATACTGGATTACATATTTGTAAGTTAAGAGAACAGTTCTTGAAAACAAATCCTACCTTTTGCAACAACATGGATGGAGCTAGAGGGTATTATGCTCAGTGAAATAAGCCAAGCCGAAAAAGACAAGTATCAAATGATTTCACTCATATGTGGAGTATAAGAACAAAGAAAAAAACTGAAGGAACAAAACAGCAGCAGACTCACAGAACCCAAGAACGGACTAATAGTTACCAAAGGGAAAGGGACTGGGGAAAATGGGTGGGAAGGGAGGGATAAGAGGGAAAAAGGGGCATTACGATTAGCAGATGTAATGTTGGGGGGGCACGGGGAGGGCAGTACAACTCAGAGAAGACAAGTAGTGATTCTATAGCATCTCACTACGCTGATGGACAGTGACTGTAATGGGGTTGGTGGGGGGGACCTGATGAAGGGGTAGTTTAATAATCGTAATATTGCACATGTAATTGTAAATTAATGATAATAAAATAAATTATATTAAAAAAAAGAGAACAGTTCTTGTAAGTTCTCATCACAACAAAAAAAAACTTTTGTTAACTACAAATGGTGTCAGATGTTAACTAAATTATAATCACTTTGCAACACATACAAATTCAGAATCATTATATCATACACCTGAAACTAATATTAATGTAATAGGTCAATTACACATCAATTTAAAAAAAAAATGAAAGGGAGGTAGAACTTGCTTTACCAGACAACAAGACTTCTAAGCTCCAGAAACAAAGATGATGTACAAATAGAATATTAAGCAAACAGACTACTGGAGTATGCTAAGACTTATGCATATGAAGACATATGATTTTGACAAAAATGGTACAAAGAGGAAAGAACTGTCTTTGCTATAGTGTTAGGAGAGAACCAATGATTGTAATAAGGAAAACAAATCATGATCCCTCACCCAAACCATATACAAAAATCAATTCCAAATGAACTACAATCAAAATGTGAAGTAAGAGTGAAAAGCAAGTGTCCTTCTGTCCTGACACCACGCCACCCAGCTCATTGCTGAGGCAACCATATTACTGGTTTCTTGTTGGACTTCCAGGGACATTTTATGCACATACAAGCATGTAAGAATCAATACTGAATTCCAAGTGCAGAGATAGCTTGTGGAGATTCAAGACGGCGGCATGAAAGGTGAGATGGAGAACTCCTCCCAAATCCATAAATAATACAAAAATATACATAATTAATACAACTAACCCTAAACAGAAACAAGAAAGAAGGCTGAACCAGATTGCATACAGACCTCACAAACAGAGCAGACCTCACAAAACAGGGTAAGTACGAAAGCCTTAATCCGGCAGGCCAAAGCCCTACCCCCACTCCACCTCACCGACGGGAGGAAGCAAACCGGAGCAGGGAGAGGGTGGAAGCTTGGGACTGCTGAACACTTAGCCCTGGAGATCTGCTTTGTGAGCAGACACCTATATTGTGTGGTGCTCTGGACACTGGGGAGTTTGGACAGGCAGAGTGCTAGACAACTTGACATTCCAGCCATTTGTGGAGGAGGGGATCCACATCCAGCCGCTCTGTGTCAGAGGACAGGCAGGCAGACTGAGAGGCTTCCTAGCAGCGAGAGGGCTGCTGAAGGGGCGGGGATTGCACGGAGCATCCTGCATGGGAGAAGGGAAAGCTGGACAAGGTTGACTGGGTGCGCTCTACCCAGCTGGCAGTTGGGAAGTTGGAGGAGCTTCAGGTGCTACATGCCCCTGGCTGCCTACTCAGCTCCGATGCCCCCAACTGTGACCCGCGGCCTGCTGTACCTTCCTCCTAGACTGCCGGCACCAGTTTGCAAACAGGCAGTCACTGTGCTGGCATCAGGCCAGCCAGAGGGAAACCCTGCCTAAAACAGATAGAGACACAAAGCACAGAGGCTTACATCTATGTGCTTGGCCCACTGGTTCTGACACTGGAGACAGGCACCACAGACGGTAAACAGGAAACAGCTCTTTCCTCCCCCCAGGCACCAGCTCCACTCCCCTAAAACCCCCAACCTCACTCTACGTGATGAGCAGATGCAGAGACTGGAGCTTCTGCACACTAGTGGGCAACACACAGAAATATGAAATGTCAAAAGAACATGATTCAGACCAAAATCTCAAAACCCCCAGAAAAAGGGCCAAATGAAACTGAACTCACCAATCTTCCTGAAAGAGAGTTCAAAATAAAAGTTATAAACATGCTTATGGAGGTACAGAAAAATATTCAAGAACTCAAGAACAAATTAAAGTCGGAGATTCAATCATTAAGAAATTCCATAACTGAAATGAAACATACAATGGAGGGATTTAAAAGCTGATTACATGTAGTAGAAGAGATGGTAAATGGAATAGAAATTGGAGAAGAGGAATACAAAGAAGCTGAGGCACAGAGAGAAAAAAGAATCTCTAAGAATGAAAGAATATTGAGAGAACTGTGTGATCTATCCAAATGCAACAATATTCGCATTATATGGGTACCAGAAGAAGAAGAGAGAGAAAAAGGGAAAGAAAGTGTCACTGAGGAGGTAATTGCTGAAAACTTCCCCAATCTGGGGAAGGAGATAGTCTCTCAAGCCATGGAGATGCACAGATCTCCCAACACAAGGGACCAAAGTAAGAGAACATCAAGATATAAAATAATTAAAATGGCAAAAATCAAGGATAAAGACAGACTTTAAAAAGCAGCTAGAGAGAGAAAAAACATCACATACAAAGGAAAACCCATCAGGCTATCATCAGACTTCTCAACAGAAACCTTACAAGCCAGAAGGGAGTGGCATGATATATTTAATGCAATGAAGCAGTAGGCCCTTGAACCAAGAATACTCTACCCGGCAAGGTTATCATTTAAATATGGAGGGATTAAACCATTTTCAGATATGCAGAAGCTGAGAGAATTTATCTCCAACAAACCACCTCTACAGTGCATTTTGGAGGGACTCCTATAGATGGAAGTATTCCTAAGACTAAATAGATGTCACACAAGGGATAGACAAAGAGAACAGAATATGATTCATAACATACAAATGGAGAGGCAAGAAAAAGGAGGAAAAAAAAAAGAACCTATAGGCGGTGTTTGTAATAGCATACAAAGTGAATTAAATTAGACTATTAAATACTAAGGGAATTACCCTTGAACCTCTGGTAACCACGAATCTAAAGGCTGCAATGGCAATAAGTACATACGTATCGATAATCACCCTTAATGTAAATGGTCTGAATGCACCAATCAAAAGACATAGTTACTGAATGGATAAAAAAACAAGACCCATCTATATATTGCCTACAGGAGACTCACTTCAAACCCAAAGACATACACAGACTGAAAGTAAAGAGATGGAAAAAGATATTTCAGGCAACTAATAGTGAGAAAAAAAAGGAGTTGCAGTACTTGTATCAGACAAAATGGACTTCAAAACAAAGAAAGGCACAAGATACAAAGAAGGACGTTACATAATGATAAAAGGGTCAGTCCAACAAGACAACATAATGATTATAAATATCTATGCACCCAAAACAGGATCACCTACATATGTGAAACAAATACTAACAGAATAAAAGGGCGAAATAGCATGCAATGTATTCATTTTAGGAGACTTCAACACACCACTCACTCCAAAGGACAGATCAACCAGACAGTAAATAAATAAAGAGACAGAGGCACTGAACAACACACTAGAACAGATGGACCTAACAGACATCTACAGAACACTCCATCCAAAAGAAACAGGATACACATTCTTCTCAAGTGTACATGGAACATTTTCAAGAATAGATCATATATTAGGCCACAAAAAGAACCTCAGTAAATTCAAAAAGATTGAAATTGTACCAACCACCTTCTCAAATCACAAAGTTATGAAACTAGAAATAAATTACACAACAAAAACAAAAAAGTCCACAAACACATGGAGGCATAATAACATGCTCCTAAATAATCAATGGATCAATGACCAAATAAAAACAGAGACCAAGCAATATATGGAGACAAATGACAACAATAATTCAACACCACAAAATCTGTGGGACGCAGCGAAGGCAGTGCTAAGAGGAAAATATATTGCAATACAGGCCCACCTCAGGAAGGAAGAACAATAATCCCAAAAGAACAGTCTAAACTCACAATTAAGGAAACTAGAAAAGGAAGAACAAATGATGCCCAGTCAGTAGAAGGAGGTACATAATAAAGATTAGAGCAGAAGTAAATAAAATTGAGAATAAAACAATAGAAAGAATCAATGAAAGTAGGAGCTGGTTCTTTGAGAAAATAAACAAAATAGATAAACGCCTAGCCAGACTTATCAAAAAAAAAGAGTCTACACACATAAACAATCAGAAATGAGAAAGGAAAAATCACTACGGACACTACAGAAACACAAAGCATTATGAGAGAATACTATGAAAAATTATATGCTAACAAACTGGGTAACCAGGAAAAAATGGACAACTTTCTAGAAAAATACAACCTTCCAAGGCTGACCCAGAAAGAAACAGAAAATATGAACAGACCAATTACCAGCAACAAAATTGAACTGGTAATCAAAAAAAGACCTAAGAACAAATCCCTGTACCAGATGGTTTCACAGCTGAATTTTATCAAACTTTTATGAAGACCTAATACCCAACCTCCTAAAAGTCTTCCAAAAAGTAGAAGAGATGGGAATACTCCCAAACTCTACGAGGCCAGCATCACTCTAATACCAAAACCAGGCAAAGACACCACACAAAAAAAATTACAGACCAATATCCCTGAAGAACATAGATGCAAAAATACTAAACAAAATATCAGCAAACCAAATTCAAAAATACATCAAAAAGATCATCTGTCATGAACAAGTAGGATTTATTCTAGGGATGCGAAGATGTTACAACATTCAAAAAATCCATCAACATCATCCAACACATCAACAAAAAGAAGGACAAAAACCACATGATCATCTCCATAGATGCTGAAAAAGAACTTAACAAAATTCAACATCCATTCATATTAAAAGCTCTCAACAAAATGGGTATACAGGGCAAGTACCTCAACATAATAAAGGCCATATATGACAAACCTACAGCCAACATTACACTTAACAGCAAGAAGCTGAAAGCTTTTCCTTTTAGATCGGGAACAAGACAAGGATGCCCACTATCCCCGCTTCTATTCAACATAGTAATGGAGGTCCTAGCCACGGCAACAAGACAACACAAAGAAATAAAAGGCATCCAGACTGGCAAGGAAGAAATTAAACTGTCCCTGTTTGAAGATGACATGATATTGTGCACAAAAACCCCTAAAGAATCCACTCCAAAACTACTAGATCTAATATCGGAATTCAGCAAAGCTGCAGGATACAAAATTAATACACATAAGTCTATTGCATTCCTATACACTAACAATGAATTAGCAGAAAGAGAAATCAGGAAAACAATTCCATTGACAGTAGCATCAAAAAGAATAAAATACCTAGGAATAAACCTAACCAAAGAAGTAAAAGACCTATACTCTGAAAACTACAAGGCATTCCTGAGAGAAATTAGATACCAATAAATGGAAACACATCCTGTGCTCATGGATAGGAAGAATTAATATTGTCAAAATGGCCATCCTGCCTAAAGCAGTCTACACCAAACTATCAACAGCATTCTTCAATGAACTAGAGCAAATCATTCTAAAATTCATATGGAACCACAAAAGACCCCGAATAGCCAAAGCAATCCTGAGAAGGAAGAATAAAGCTGGGGGCATTACACTCCCCAACTTCAAGCTCTACTACAAAACCACAGTAATCAAGACAACTTGGTACTGGCACAAGAACAGAAACATAGACTAATGGAACAGACTAGAGAGCCCAGATATAAACCCAACCATATATGGTCAATTAACAAATGATAAAGGAGCCACGGACATACAGTGGGGAAATGACAGTCTTTTAAACTACTGGTGTTGGCAAAACTGGACAGCTACATGAAAGAGAATGAAACTGGATTTTGTTTAACCCCATACACAAAAGTAAACTCAAAATGAATCAAAGATCCGAATGTAAGTCATGAAACCATAAATCTCTTATAAGACAACATAGGCAAAATTCTCCTGCATAATAAACATGACAAATTTCTTCCTGAATGCATCTCCTCGAGCAAGAGAAACAAAGCAAAAATAAACACATGGGACTACATCAAACTAAAAAGCTTCTAAACGGCAATGGACACCATCAACAGAACAAAAAGGCATCCTACAGTATGGGAGAATCAATTTGTAAACAACATATTTGACAAGGGGTTAACATCCAAAATATATAAAGAACTCACAAGCCTCAACACCCAAAAAGCAAATAACACGATTAAAAAATGGGCAGAGGATATGAAGAGACAGTTCTTCAAAGAAGAAATTCAGATGGCCAACAGACACATGAAAAGATGCTCATCGCTAATCATCAGGGAAATGCAAATTAAAACCACAATGAGATATCACCTCACATCAGTTAGGATGGCCAGCATCGAAAAGACTAAGAACAACAAATGCTGGTGAGGATGTGGAGAAAGGGGATCCCTCCTACACTGCTGGTGGGAATGTAAGCTAGTTCAACCATTGTGGAAAGCAATGAAGGTTCCTCAAAAACTAAAAATAGAAATACCATTTCACCCAGGAATTCCACTCCTAGGTATTTACCCTAAGAGTATAAATTCTCAGATTCAGAAAGACATATGCACCCCTATGTTTATTGCAGCACTATTTACAATAGCCAAGATACGGAAGCAACCTAAGTGTCCATCAGTAGATGAATGGATAAAAAAGATGTGGTACATATACGCAATGGAATACTATTCAGCCATAAGAAGAAAACAAATCCTACCATTTGTAACAACATGGATGGAGCTAGAGGATATTATGCTCAGTGAAATAAGCCTGGCAGAGAAAGACAAGCATCAAATGATTTCACTTATCTGTGGAATTTAAGAACAAAGAAAAAACTGAATGAACAAAACAGCAGCAGACTCACAGAACCCAAGAACGGACTAACAGTTACAAAAGGGAAAGGGACTGGGGAAACTGGGTGGGAAGGGAGGGATAAAGGGGAAAAAAAGGGCTATTACAATTAGCACACATAATGTAGCGGGCGTGGGGATACGGGGAAGGCAGTATAACAGAGAAGAAGTAGTGATTCTATATCATCTACTATGCTTATTGACAGTGACTGTAATGGGGTATGTGGTGGGGACTTGATAATAGGGGGAGTCTAGTAACCATAATGTTGCTCATGTAATTGTATATTATTAGTAGAAAAAGAAAAGTCATGAAGGAACTTTAAATACATATTGGTAACTAAAAGAAAAAAGAAAAAAAAAGTGAAGGAACAAAACAGCAGTAGACTCACAGACTCCAAGAAGGGAGTAGTGGTTACCAAAGGAGAGGAGTGTGGGAGGGCTGGTCAGGAGGGAGGGAGATGGGGATTGAGGCGTATTATGTTTAGTACACATGGTGTGAGGGGTCACGGGGGAAAACTGTAGCACAAAGAAGGCAAAGAATGAATCTGTAGCATCTTGCTACACTGATGGACAGTGACTGCAATGGGGTATGGGTGGGGACTTGATAACATGGGTAAATGTAGTAACCACATTGTTTTTTCATGTGAAACCTTCATAAGAGTGTGTATCAATACCTTTATAAAAAAAATTTTTTAATGCTTACACGTTGATTTTAATAGCCTAAATGTCCATCATCACCAAAATGGATCAGTGATTGCATACTTTTTAAAAGGAGTATCATGCAACAACAAAAATGACATTAGAACTACATGCAAGATAAATCTCCATGTTAAACAAAAGCAGTCAGACATGAAAGAATGCACAGCACGTGATTCCACTTACATGGTGTACAAAACTAAATCACAGTACTTAGAAATGTAAGCTATAAAAGTTCATCATAAAAATATGAATTTTGTCTACCTTTTAAGGGCAAAGAGATGAGATAGTGACTTGAAGGGATCATAAAGGAAGATTCTGAGGAGCTGAAAACATTTTCTTTTTTTATATGGGTACTGGTTAAATGGGGTATTCACTTTGATAAATCACTGAGCTATATATTATTTTTTGCATCTTTCTGCAGGAATGTCATACTAAAAACTTTTTTTAAATGTTAAAAGATTCAATTATATACAGGGCACATTAGAGGTGATGAAAACAAAAATAGGTACAGTAGTACCTTTTATTTTAGGATAAACAAAAATTAATAAAAATTTAAGTAAAAATGACAAGTGAAGTTATAAAAAAGGATAAAGTGCCTCCCAGGTACACACTGAACACTCAGGAATTGTTAGCTATTGTTACTAAGACAAGAACCACTGAAGGAATGGTCAACAAATAATTATTATATAGTGAGTTAAGCACTGTAAAAGAACCCTGTCCAGAATGCTTTAGGAATGAATGAGTGACTAATGCTGAAATGGGAAGTTGGAAACAATGGGGAAAGGACTAAATCTGGGTATGAAGGGTGAACAGAAATTTGCTCTCACTACATTAATACAGACTGTGCAGTAAGCATTAAAAAAAATCAGATTCTGATCATAACAGCCTAACAGATGCATAAAGACAGACATAAGCACGGCATGTGATGTGAAAATACAGGCACTGGGAAAGAAAGAATTTAATGCAGTAGAGTTGTGTGAGTTTATTTTGAAAAAGCTTTATGGAAGGAGGTAAGACCTGAGATTATAGAATCTTTAAATTTGTAAGCCTGGAAGTAACCTTAGTGGGGAAAAAAAATGACAAGTGAAAAAAAATATCAACATTGAAAGGAAAAAATTTTAATAGAAAAGCTACCGTTTACTGGGCCCTTAATATTCTCATTGTGATACAGGCTTATAAAAATAATACAATCAAAATTACAATGAAAGAGAAATCAAGGAAACAATTCCATTTACAACTTCAACAAAAAGAATAAAATATGTAGAAATACATTTAACCAAGACTTGTACACTGAAAATTTTAAGCCACCAAGAAACTGAAGATAACACAAATAGAATGCTACATGCTCATAAACAGGAACAATTAATACTGTTAAAATGTCTATACTACTACCAAAGCAACCTACAGATTTAATACAATCCCTATCAAAATATCAAAGGCATCTTTCACAGACTAGAGTAAATAATCCTAAAATTTACATAGAACTACAAAAGATCTAGAATAGTCAAAGCAATCTGAAGAAAGAAAAACAAAGTTGGGGGTATCATACTCTGATTTAAAACTATACTACAAAGGTACAGCAATCAATATGGTACTGGCACAAAAATACACATAGATCAATGGAACACAGCAGACAGCCCAGAAATAAACCCAAGCTTACATGGTCAATTGATATATGACAAAGGAGGCAAGAATATACAATCAGGAAAATACAGCCTCTTCAATAAATGGCATTGGGAAAACTGGACAGCTACATGCAAACGAATGAAACTGGACCACTGTCTTACACTGTACAGAAAAACAAACTCAAAATGCCTTAACAGACCTAAATATAACACCTGAAAACATAAAACTCCTGGAATAAAAACATAGGCAGTGAACTCTCAAATATCAGCATTAGAAAATTTTTTCTAGGTATGTCTCCCAACTAAGAGTAACAAAGCAAAAATAAATAAGAGGCACTACATCAAACTAAAGGCCTTCTGTAGCACAGCAAAGGAAACCGTCAACATAACAAAATGCAATCTACTGAATGGAGAAAATATTTGAATGTGATATATTCGATATATTCAATATATTCAAATAAGGGACTAATATCCAGAATATATAAAGAACTCATACATTCAACAATACACAAAGAACCCAACTAAAACATGGCCAGAAGATCTGAACAGATACTTTTCCAAAGAAAACAGATGGCCAGGAGACATGATGATCCACCACATCACAAATCATTAAGGAAATGAAAATCAAAACCACAGTGAGAACTCACCTCACACCAGTCAGAATGGCTATTATCAACAAGACCAGAAATAACAAGTATTGGCAAGGATGTAGAGAACTGAGAACACATGTACACTGCTCTGAGAATGTAAACTGGTGCAGCCACTACGGAAGAAGTATGGAGGTTTCTCAAAAAATTAAAAGTAGAAATAACGTACAACCCAACAATTCCTTCTAAAGAAAATAAAGTCACTAATCTGAAAAGATATATGCACTCCTGTGTTTACTGAAGCATTAATATACATAACAGGTTCAAATATGGATGCAACCCAAGTGTCGATCCATAGATGAACAGATAAAGAAGATGTGGTACATACACATAATAGAATACTATCAGCCATAAAAAAGAATGAGCTGGTGCCATTTGTGACATGGATGGACCTACAGGGTATTACGGTAAGTGAAATAATCAGATAAAGACAACTAGTGTGTGATTTCGATTAACATGTGGAATATGAAACACACACACACACAGAAAACAAATAGACTCACAGACACAGAGAACAGACTGGTGGTTGCCAGAGGGGAGTGGGCAGGGGGATGGGCAAAACAGGTGAAGGTCATAAGAGGTACAACCTTCTAATTATAAAATAAGTCACGGGGATGAAAAGTACTGAATAAAATAACAAAACAAAAAACAAAAAACTGAGGCTCAGATTCAGGATTTTAAGTGAACTTGTGAATCCAAAGCCTGCATTCTTATCCTGCATGCTGTACTGCCACTGCATCTAGTATTTTGAACCTGTCAGAAACCAAAGAATTTGGGGACTAACAATGACCTTAATACAAAACATTTATTTCACATAGGAGAGGTTCAGATACTCAATAAATTTGAATAAAGCTAAGGGCCTTTCCAGTATACTACTTCACTGCAAAGAGAGTATCATTGGAAACAATGCAATAAAATTATGGGAGTCCTTATTCACCTTCTGCTTTTGTTTTATATATGTACTTTACATATTTCAAATTAGTTATTATTTATTAAGGTAATTCAGTTAACACAAGAATTCAAGTTTTGGTAAGGATAGATTTAAGTTTTGCTATACCAGTTTTAAAAAATGATGACCAGAATAGGATATTACAGGGTAAATTTTAATATACAGGCAGTAAAATGTATTTATCTCTGCTTCCATATGTATTGTACTTCACAATAATGACATTCACAACATACATAAGAATTACCTCCTTTACAAAAGCAAAAAGAAATGTTAGGTCTTTACTTGTAACATAGAGGGAAGTCAGGCACACTATAGTATGACCCTAGGCTAGCCATCATTTAATTAAACAAAAACTAAGAATCCAAAAATTTCCCAGTATAAAATCCCAGAGAAGGAAAGTAACACCAACATGAGAATTTTTTGCTTAGATATCTAGCTTGTATTTTATATAAAAGGAGTAAATGGCTAAATTTATTTAACTTATATTAATTTATACAAATTCCAATTTTGTTATAATAAACTTTTTTATACAGGTTTCCGTACTCAATTTTTTCAAAATATAATTCATATAGAAATAGTAATGTACATGCAAATCACTCAAAATCTGCCTTTTCTGAGCATAAAATTATTTATTAAAATAATAAACATTATTTCCAATTCCAAACAATACTTACATTAGATACAACTGTAATAAATGCATGTGCTATAAGAAATGGCAAAGTTTCAGGAGTTCCAAATTCAAAACAATCCTTCATGAGAGAAAGGCCATTTTTCCCACAAAACAAACATACATAACGAAGCAAATGCAATGGTACTTCTACATCCTGAAGAAAAAAAGAAAATGTTATTTTTAGTATTATCAGGAATAATTTGTTTTATTAATCAATCCTGGATACAAATCAGACATAAAAATAAACTCAAAACTCATATGAACAAAAATAAAAACTTCATACATCTGAGAATGATAAACACTTACATTCATATCACAGAACGCCCCTAATATGTTGCTTTCTTGGGTTGATATGTCCTGATTTTAAAAAAAAGGTAAAATACAATTAGGCCACACTACTAAATGACAATCTTTTGAAAATACAATTTTCTGAAGACTGATTTTACGAAAACTCAGATTTTGCAATTGCTTCTCATCATCAACAGTGCTATTCCTAGCCATAGCAAATACAATTCAGTTCTAAAGTATATTTTAACTCTTCTCCAAAAAAAGTCTATACTACATATTACATATTATTTTGCCTTCTCAAAAACCTTTCCTTAAAGAACTGGTGTAATTCTTATAAAAATACATTATAACTAAGGGAGGGATAAGGGGATTAAGGTATATTATGATTAGTGCACATGGGGGGGTGCACAGCGAAGGAAGTATAGCACAGACAAGACAAGCAGTGACTCTATAGCATCTTACTACACTATGTTGATGGACAGTGACTGTAATGGGGTATGTGGTGGGGACTTGATAATAGGGGGAAATGTAGTAACCACAATGTTGCTCATGTGAAACCTGAGCATAAGATTGTGCATCAATGATACCTTAAAAAAAAATTGTAACTTAGTTAAGTGGTTTTGAAACTGTGCTCTGGAATTCCCTAGAAGAACACTCAGAAGTGTTCCTCTAAGCCCCATTCATCCACTGGTGACAGCATAAGCTTGTATGACCTTGTTGGAGAGCAGTTTGTCAGTATCTATCAACATTTAAAATGCACATTCCCTTTGACCCAATTCATCTTCTGGTTATTTATCCTGAACAACTAATAAAAGAAATGCTGTAAAAAATATGTATAATAATGTATACGTATAATACATTCAAACTATTTGTAACATCTCAAAATTAGGAACAACTTATATATCCATCAGTAAGATAGCTTAAAAAATGCTGGCATAACCATCCAGGGTCTTATGCAGCCTTCAAAAATCGTAAGGTGAAATATATAGCAAGAGGTATCTTTTGGGGATGATGGAACTATTCTAAAATTGGAATGTGGTTAATTGTTGCAAAACTCTAAAAATTTGCTAAGAATAAATTATACACTTAATCAAGTGATTTTTATGGCATGTAAGTCATACCTTTAAAAGGCTGTTTATAAAAATAAAGCAGGTTCATATGTACAGGCATAGAAAGATATCTTGTATTACATTTTCAAAAATTAGAATTTATGAGTATGATCTGATTTTCCTAATTTTTTAAATGTCTGAAAATACCTGAACTAATTTTGTAACAATGCTTTGGGTTTTTTTTATTTTTTGTTTTTTGTAGGAGCAGATGGATAAAGAGGAGAGGTTCCAGGCTTAAGTATTTTGTATATTCTGTATTTTTTTGTCACACTGAAAATGTTACTTTTATAATCAGAAATCTAAATACTTTTATCTGAAAAAAGTCAGTTGCCCAAAGAATCCATCCATTCATTGTTATTACCTGTTTCATGTAAGTTCCACTGTTGACAGAAAAGTTTGAAAACAACTGGTTGAGGCATCACATAAAACTCTCAAAACATTAAAAAAAAAAAGTCCCAAGAGACGTCAAAACACCTGTCAAAGTAAGTATACTAAACCTCCTAGGCCACAATTATAGCTTCAAGTTATTCTAAACAAACTTTTGTCTTCAAAAAAGTTCAAATATAAGGCCTCCTGTAGTATTATTAAATACAGATTCATGGAACAGATGAACCAATGCTGGAACATTATACTGGAGTCAAGATTCCTATGCCTAACACGGACACAGCTAGAATATCTCCTAACAGAATTCTATTCTGATATGCAAAATATAACTCATGGACCCGGTTACATCAATTTTGGCTACTCAGAAGAACTGTTTTACCATTTCATATTTCTGCTCTGGATACATGATGACAGTATTCTATGATGTTGTTATAAGGTCCTTTTAAGTAGTATATAAAGAGTTAACATAGATCTATAGGTAACAACACTAGGAACAACACTATTCACATGTTCTTAAGATTAAATTTTGCAGCTTTACATGAATGGATCTCCTTTTTGTTAAAAGAGGATTACACTGTCATTTCTTAGGATGTTTAATATATTATGTCATGTAAGTATTCATTAAAAGTTTTCTATATGGGAAGTTAACAGAATTCTAGAAGACAGAGCACAGTCTGATTTAAAATATTCTTAAATATTTTATATAAAATAAGAATGTAGAAAAAACTAGAAAACCTTCTAAAAAAGCTGAATCAACTTTTTTTTTCAGAAGTTCTAATTCTAGATGATCCCTGAAAAGGCCTTAAGAAACCTATCAGGGAATTTTTAAGTTTTTGTTTCTTCCCCAAACCGGACACTGACCAAATAAAATGATGCCACTATATTTCTAGAAGTAAATAGAGAAATTGGTCTATTATCTTAAAAGAAAACAAAGGAAAAAAAGTGAGTAACCTTTAGAAAATAATTCTGTATCTAATTAGGCAAATGATGCTCCATAATCAAACCACAAAGAATTGAAGGCCAGTAGCTTAGGCATAGAATTTTTGCTTAAAAAGAAGTCACAAGTGTTCAAATTAGATAGTAGTGATAGTTGTACAACTTGGGCAATATACTAAAAATTACTAACCTGTATATTTTTAAAAGGCTAATTAAAAATATTTAATTATCTTAATTTTTAAAAGGGTAAATAAAAAAGATAGTGGAAAGTGTAAAGACAAAAACCAGCCTAGATTCAAAAATTTGGAAAATAGCACAATGTGTAAAATTACTCTGCCCGATATTACACATATGTACACATTTAACAGAAGTGCAGTGATTTCTCTTCTTTCTACAATTCAAGTATCATTTTCATTCAGAATAAAACTTATGACACTAAGGAATACCTAATTTCACAGAATTATATACAATTACTCAGAATTAAGAAAAGAATTCAACTGGCCCAAAAAACTTTTAACCTGATATTATTGCTTATTTCCAATTACTTCAGCTTTAAATATATTACGAACTTTGATAGTAGGGGAAGAAAGGATGAAAAGAGGAAGAGACGGGGAAAAGGAAGGCTCTAAATTCCCATCTTACTCACTACTGGCAATGGATACAACAGTTACATGCGATTAGTTATGATTGCCAAGAAATGTGGTAGAGTAAGACCTAAATTTCTAGGACTCTCTCAGCAGTATGCTGTGCAAACATGACCAAAACTTAAAAGTCTCTGTAAACAAGTTCCCTTTTACATAAAATAAGGATGTCGACTAGGTTTCTAGAGTCACTGATATCAAATATTAACATATGAATACTGAATCTTCTCCTGAAGAGTCTTAGCCAATTTGTGCCTTGCAAAAAAATAAAAAGGCTTTATCAGAAAAGGATGGCACAACAATATGAAGGGAAGACTGGATGGATTATCTCCTTTTTAAAAAGGTGGGATTAAGAATCTATAGTGAGCTCTACTGCATTGGTTTTCTAAAGATATCTGTGTCTATGTATATTAAGAAACACAAATATGTAAGTATGATACCAAGGTTTTGATCTGAGACCCAATGAAACAGTTGACTGCTAACAATTATATGGCCACTAGGATAAAAACTAGAAATTTTAGAGTATTTGAAACAAATTATTACTAAGACATTAGAAAGTTGGGAAACAACTACGTTATGAACAGAATGTTAAAGAAGCACATATAAATTCTCTGTAATGAGATTTGAATTCTGTATAAGAATATTTTATTATATCTAAAGGTGTTTTTCATTAGAATTTTATCTTGAAAACCCCATGAAATCATTGCTTTCAACCCAATAGTCACACATAATGTTCCTCTAGAACAGTAATAATGAGATACTTTATTCTAAATAGGAAAGTATAGGACAGTGTGAATATGTCTACATTTTTTTAAATCTTAAAAAAAAATGAGCAAATTGATTTTAGGAACTACATAGATTTAGTTCTATTTTGAGATTTTTAACTAGAGATAATTAGTTTTATTAAGAAAATCTGTATGAATTTCACATATATAGGCCCTTAACCAATTTAAAATTTTTTAATTTTAAATTTCAATTGTTGACTTAAAGTATTTAAAATACTATTCACATGGTGTTCTTAAGATTAAATTTTGCAGCTTTACATGAATGGATCTCCTTTTTGTTAAAAGAGGATTCTACACTGTCACTTTTTAGGATGTTTAATAAATATATTATGTCATGTAAGATTCATTAGAAGTTTTCTATAAGGGAAGATAACAGAATTCTAGAAGATAGAGCAGTCTGATTTAAAATATTCTTAAGAATTCTAATAGGGCAGATACCCATCTCCTGGGCTAGGTTTTTAAATATTCCCAATTCAATGTGAAAATATTTTCATTAAAGGACTATTCTTTTTCTAGATTAAGTTTAGAGAGAAGTCAGTATGAAGGTTATAGAATGAGAAAATTGGAAGACTTTTTTAAAAAGCATGTGGTATATTTGTTAATGACCATAACGTTTCCCATCCCAGGATGCAGAGGAAACAATGTTACTTGAAATTAAACTTTTTATCTCTCCTCCCATCCACAGATGGAGTCTACTTCATACCACTTTGAATCTAAGGCTGCCCTTGTGAACTGCTTCAACCAATAGAATGCAGCAGAATACTATGTTGTTTCAGAGGCTGGACCTTAAAGAGGCCTTATAGCTTCCACTTTTGCCTTCCTGGATCAAAGTCGAAACTACCATGTAAGGAAGCCAGTCTATCCTAGTTGAGAATGAGAGGCCAAGTGGAGAAAATCCAAGGAGCCCTAAACAAGTTCCAGCACCAACTGACAGACATTAAATGAGAACATCTTGTACCTTCAAACCCCTCCAACTCTCAAAGTAAATGCAAATTCATAAGACCACAAACAAACAAACAAACAAAAGCAGCAAAGAAATTGCCCAGCCAACCCACAGAATCGTGAGGAATAATAAATCACTGCTGTTTTAAGCCACTAATACATTTCCACATAACTATCTCAATTCTTACTACATAAAGAAAGAAATGCCATTATCTAAAGAAACCTAATGTAGATTATTAAAAAAAACTCTTGGAAAGGCTTATAAAAATATTACCAATAGAATGAGTCAAGCATGTTGACTTACAGAAGAAAATACTATTATTTAAAAGTAGTTAAATTTAAGCTTTTTTCCTTAACAAAAAGAATTTCAAATCCTGTCAACTATATTTCTAAGAATAAAATACTACATGCTTTTTTCTATCATTACTTTTTGAAAGTTACAGTAAGCAGAGTATAGATCTACATCAGCAAAATGTTTAGATCACAGCTTAATTTTTATGAGTTCAATTTATAAATCTTAATAGGATTATGCTGACATAAGTTGTTAAAGAAATAGTTTGGAGAAAACTAGGATACATTTTATAATGAAAGTAATGATTTTTATCAATTTTTCCATCAGCAATAGCTCTGTTTTCGTATTTATTGAGAAACTGCCAACAAAACTGTAACTTAGTATTACTTAAAATTTATACCTATTTTTACATACCTCTATAGTAGGGTGAGTATTATGCTTATAAGCAGTATATAAAGGAAACTGAATTTGAAAAATTTTTGCCACACACAGTAAGAGTTTTTCCTTCTCTTCTGTAGTCCATAAACGAAACAGATCAGAACTCTTTGAAGATTCCTCCTCAGTCAGATTACAAATTCTTGCAGAGTTTGATTTTTTTTCTATTGACTTTTGCCTTTCTGTACTTCCTTCATTACACTCTCTTTCTATACTCAGTGGTTCTTCCGAGTGATTACTCTCATCTTGCCACGTGGAATCTATGTTAATAGTAGTACAATGTTTGCAAAGCTGGTCCCGGAGCACTTGAACCTGGGCAATCACTAAATTAATAAGTGCACACACTACTTGGTTAAAAATTTCCAAATGCTTATATTCCTTGAAGCAGCATAGACATTGCCTGCAAAGAGAAAAAATTTTCAATAATTAATGCTTCCTAGAGAGGCAAAAAATTGTATCTAAAAAGTAATATAAAAAAATAAGTAAATACTAGCTTTTTCTTCCAAGCAGTTTTTATTTCCTCATTCCTGATGGGGTAGCACCATAATAACTTAAAAATATAGCATCACACCCAAAACTGATATTTTTAGTTAGTAAAAAGTCACCATATTAGGTTGACAGCTGTTATCCTCAATTTTATATATTTATTGGCCCTTCCACACAAAGAATATTTAAAAACAAGAACTGTAGCAAATATTTTGCTTCTTTAAATATTGAGTACTTGGTTGTGTGAGTATCAGGAAACTGGCTATACTAAAATACCTTATTGGTAAAGGGAACTGGTTATTTTACACACAAGGAGTTTCATTGTCAACTAATACAAAACTACTAGTAGACAATTGAAATAAATAATTTGTCAACTAATAAAAAATTACGATTAGTAATTTGCTTAAAGGCTATTTGGGTGGGGCATTCTTACTGTATTTGGCAAATCAAAAGCATTTAGAATAACACACACACACACACACACTTTAGTATAAATGAGTCTGTAATTATAATACAAACTGAAACAACTATATAATCCAAATAGATCACCAACTCCCTGTATAACCATGTAGAAATAATTTCATTTTGCCAGGTATACCAGATTTGAAGTATAGCCACAAATTCTTTAAAACACTCTTCCCTTTAAAAGGTGAAGCCAATTTCCCTTCCCTTGAATGTGGACCAAACTTAATGACTGGCTTCTAATGAATGGAATGAGGCAGAAATGATGGTCTACATGGTTATACAGGGAGTTGGTGATCTACTTGGACTACAATATAGTTGTTTCAGTTTGTTTTGATAATATAATTAGGTATGAATTACAAGTAATAGTTTCTTAACTTTTATCCATCATTGGACAGAATTGCTAATATAACCTGGTAACTTTGGTATCATTTATTAATTGTCTCACTAGACCCTGCTGATTATCCACAATATACCAGAAATGATATCTGTGACTAGGTCATAAAAGGCACTGCCACTTCTGCCTTGTCTCTTTTGGATCACTCCCTCTGGGGAGAGCCAGATACCATGTTGTAAAGCACTTAAGAAGCCCATGGAGAGGTAAAATGAGAAAAAACTGAGGCCTCCAGTAACTTATGACAAGCACCAACTTGCCTACCATGTAAGTGAAACAACTTGGAAGCAGATCCTCCAGCCATACATAGAGCTTCAGATGACTGTAACCTGGCCAATACCTTAACTGAAACTTTATGAGAAATTCAAACCAGAACTGACAAAGCAACTCCATATCCTGTCCATGGAAACTTTGAGGACAATAAATGTTTGTTGTTGTCTTAAGACACTATTTTAAGAATAATCTATTACATAGAAATAGATACATCAGGCCTGTTTTCTCAGTGGCAAAATGAAAGGCGTAATTACCTCTAAGGCCACCTCCAGTTTAAAACTCTTTATGAATCATCAGATCTTCTGCAGGTAAAGAGGAAGCATGGGGCAGAGAAAGGAGGACTAAATGGAAGGTACACTTAAAAACTGCAGATCCCCAGCCCAGACAGACAGATACCATTCCTACCTGACCCAGGGAAACAAGAAGTTTTTCCTGGGCATTAATTGAACAAAATAAACTCAGGAACACCACAAACTGAAGGAGGCAGGGATGGTACAAGAAAATGGAAGCAAGAGAAGTAAAATTATGACTGAATGGTGAACGTCTCCGAGTACCTGTATTTCCCTGCCCAACAACCAGAATAACGTATTTCAAGGCCAAAGATTGTGAACAATCTTAGATCTTAGTAATAAAGCATGGTCCCCATTTTACCATCATACAGCATCGGCCAGCATCTAAGATGCCCCATTCACACAAAACTCCCAATCCATTTTTTTAGTGCCCCTCCCTTAACCACAAAAAGGATAGTAAGACTTGAAAGAAAAAGCTGCACCACCAAAGGCAGATCAAAACAAACAGTAAAAAGAAATTCAATGGAAGTATATAAAATGAGGCACAAAAAAAGATTTTAATTAATTTATATCCTCACAGACATAAAAGATACTGAAAAAGATAAAAAACAAGAACAGAATATTATTAAAACATGCATTTAAATTATCAAGGAAAGCCATTTAATGTGTACGAATCATACATTATATAACTTTTGCATACATATCATTCACAATTTAAAAAACAAAATTACTACGATTTGTAAAATTCAGTACAAGGTTCAGATGGTAAAACTGCAGAAATCTCCTAGGAGAAAATGAAAAGTAAGCCATTAATCAAGGAGGTAACAATATCTGACTAAAAATATTTCAAGCAGACAAAATCAAAGTATGGAAGTGAGGAAATGATGAAAGAACGAAAAAATTCAGAACTGAAAAACCCACCAGAACACGTATCATGAAATTTGTGAAGCCTAGTTAGGATAAAGATGCTAAGAGAGCTTTCAGGGAGAGAGAAAATAGTGACAAGGAAAAGCTCAGGAATAAAAATAGCTAACACTTCTCCAAAGCAATATTGGAAGCTAGAATACAATGGAAGAATACTTTCATATTTCTGAGAGAAAATAATTTTCCACCTAGAATTCCAGTATCCAACAAAGTTATCAATAAGAGTAAGGGTAGGTCTAAAAATATTTGTCTCCTGTGCACTTTCTCAGAAAGATGTCATCCTAACAACAACAAAAAAGTAAACCAATAAAGATATCAACATGGAATCCAGGAAACTGGAGACCCAATAAAAGAAAAAAGCAAAAGGCATTTCAAGGATGATCTGAAGAGAAAAGAGCTGTTTTAGTAATTCATGAGAAATCAATACAGATGAGAGCAGGAAATAAAGGCCAAAGGAGCAAGCAGGGGAGTAAAGAAGGGAATTAATAGATCACCTAATGAGATATAAAAATGTAAATACTAGTACAAAAGGTTGGAGACTTTGGGAAGAATATATTAGAGATTCACACCTAGAAAATAACCCAGTAAACTCTTGGAAAAAAACAATGATTAACAAAACCTAAAGAAGAATTTATACCTTATAAGATATAAAATGAACTACAGAGGCTCATCACTGAACAGTATTTTTATTTTTACAATTAACCCTAAGTTATTCAGCCATAAAAAGAAAACAAATCCAACCATTTGCAACAACATGGATGGAGCTAAAGGTGATATGCTCAGTGAAATAAGCCAGGTGGAGAAAGGCAAGTACCAAATGATTTCACTCATCTGTGGAGCATAAGAACAAAGCAAAAACTAAAAGAACAAAACAGCAGCAGACTCACAGAACCCAAGAATGGACTAACAGTTGCCAAAGGGAAAGGGACTTGGGGGGTAGGGGGGTGGGAAGGGAGGGAGAAGGGGAATAAGGAGCATTACAATTAGCACACATAATGTGGTTGGGGGGGTGCAGGGAAGGCAGTATAGCACAGAAAAGACAAGTAGTGATTCTATAGCGTTTTACTATGCTGATGGACAGTGACTGTAATGGGGTATGTGGTGAGGACTTGATAATGGGGGGAATCTAGTAACCACAATGTTGTTCGTGTAATTGTATATTAATGATACCAAAATTAAAAAACAAAATTGACCCTAAGAACTGATACTTTATCGAGAGGATGGGTAAGGGTAAAAAAGTGAAATCTTTGTATATCAGAAAAGGAAGTACATAGATTATACCTAAAATTGACAGATGAACCAACAGCAATATAAAATATTACCTCAATACAGAGATTAGTATCAAAAACATCTAGAAAAGTTTAAAACAGAAACTGAGGAGGCTGAGGAGATAGGGGACAACAGACTTTTTATTACAGGCCTTTTCACCAACTTACTTTTTAAATGCTGTACTATTCCTCGTATTTATACATCATATCATACATATCCTTCCACTATCTAAGCTTACCCTATTTTCTTCTAAGTCCTACCTCTATTACACACCTGGTAAGACTGTATCATCCAAGTACAGTTATCAGCTGCCACCTGAGTGAAGTGGAGTATGCTTACATTTAAGAACATGCAATGATAAAATTTCTAAATGCCTAGCATAAAACATGTAGTCTCTTTTGTAGATTACCTGTGCTATTAATAGCTATTTATCCCGAACGAGAATCACAATAATAGTATGTTCTGATGCCCAAGAAGAAACTGGGGGTGTGGTGAATAGGCAAAAAGTTTTACTACAAAGCACTGTGATCCAACTGGATTCACTTCCCCCTTAATCAGTATAAGCAATTAGGAGTGTTAACATTCTACTTTTTGGTACTTTTAACAACCAGCTAAAAACTATTCATATTTATTGATGTGAATAAAATTATAAATGTTACAAACTTTTCCAGGTGGGCTTTTCACATTTTAGTTTAGGTATCCTTCAATATATATTTTGTTTCCTAAAATTTTAACAATCTTATAGGTATTTAATTTCTTTTGCCATATTCGCTAAGCACTTTGTAACTTCACAGTCTAAGACAGTAGTAGTTTTATTAATATTCTCAATTCACAAATGAGGAAATGAGCTTACAGAAGTATTTTTCGTAATTATCCATTACACTGATAAAGCAGGACTGAAGTCACATCTATATGGCTCCAAGGCCATACTCTTAAACACTACACTCTGGAGTAGCGTTGGCTAATGACTGAGCGTCTCTACAGTCTGGGGGCAAACATCTTTTGATATCCTGACGAAACATACGAACTACACCCTAGAACTATACATTATGAAAATTTCCTTTATAATTTCATTCCCCTCCACAGACTCTAGGTTAAAAATTCCTGATACAGAAATGAAAAGTAATAATCTAGGATAAAAGTAGACTAGGAATGGGAAAATATTAACCCCAACCCACCTTCAGCAAAAACTGGTGAAACATCAGGAAAATTGTATTATTTTTCTGGATTTCATTTTATTCAGTGGCACAATCACAAATCCTAAAAGGAGAAGTATGGTTTATCCTACTGTAACATATCTCCACCTAGCTGTAGTTACAATAAATCCAAAATTAGAATTCAAATGCAACATTTCTCAGCCAATTTTTTTTTATTAAGATATCATTGACATATTCTTCTAAGATTTCACATGAAAAAAATTGTGGTTACTACATCCACCCATATTATCAAGTCCCCGTTAGACACCGCGTTGTAGTCATTGTCCATCAGTGTAGTAAGATGCCCCAGAGTCACTACTTTTCTTCTCTGTGCTACACTGTCTTCCGTGACCCCCCCCCACACCATGTGTACCATTAATAATACCCCTCAAGTCCCTTCACCCTCCCCCCTTCACCTTCCCTCCCACCCACCCTCCCCTTTGGTATCTGCTAGTCCCTTCCTGGAGTCTGTGAGTCTGCTGCTGTTTTGTTCCTTCAGTTTTGCTTCATTGTTGTACTCCACAAATAAGGGAAATCATTTGGTACTTGTCTTTCTCTGCCTGGCTTATTTCACTGAGCATAATACCCTCTTAACTCCACCCATGTTGTTACAAACAGAAGGATTTGTTTTCTTCTTATGGCTGAGTAATATTCCATTGTGTACATGTACCACACCTTATCTATTCATCTACTCTTGGACACTTAGGTTGCTTACCTATCTTGACTATTGTAAATAATGCTGCAATAAAACATGGGGGTGCATATGTCTTTTTGAATCTGAGATGTTCTTTCCTTCGGGTAAATTCCTAAGAGTGGAATTTCTGGGTCCAATGATATTTCTGTTTTTAGTTTTTTGAGGAACCTCCATATTACTTTCCACAATGGTAGAACTAATTTAAATTCCCACCAACACTATAGGAGAGTTCCCCTTTCTCCGAATCCTTGCCAGCGTTTGTTGTTGCTTGTCTTTTCGATGTTGGTCATCCTAACTGGTGTGAAGTGATTATCTCATTATGGTTTTAATTTGTATTTCCCATATGATTAGCAATGTGCAGCAACTTTTCATGTGCCTGTTGGCCATCTGAATTTCTTCTTTGGAGATTTGTCTGTTCATATCCTCCACCCATATTTTAATCAGGTTATTTGTTCTTTGGCTGTTGAGGTGCATGAGCCTTTATATATTTTGGGTGTTAACCCCCATTGGATGTCATTTACGAATATATTCTCCCATACTGTAGGATGCCTTTTTATTTTACTGATGATGTCCTTTGTTGTACAGAAGCTTTTTAGTTTGATGTAGTCCCATTTGATTATTTTTGCTTTTGTTTCCCTTGCCCGAGGAAATGTGTTCAGGAAAAATTTACTTATTTTTATGTTCAAGAGATTTTTGCCTATGTTTTCTTCTAAGAGTTTTATGGTTTCATGACTTACATTCACGTCTTTGATTCATTTTGTGTTTATTTTTGTATATGGAGTTAGACAATAATCCAGTTTCATTCTCTTACATAGCTGTACAGTTTTGACAACACTAATTGTTGAAGAGGCTGTCATTTCCCATTGTATATCCATAGCTCCTTTATCATATATTAACCGACTATATATGCTTGGGTTTATATCTGGGCTCTCTTTTCTGTTCCATTGATCAATGGGTCTGTTCTTGTGCCAGTACAAAATTGTCTTGATTACTGTTCAGCCAATTCTTTATACTATTAATGTTACTTTTATATCATTACCATAGTAATATTATGAAATATTCAATTTCTATTCTACCATAAATAGAGGAACAGGAACCACTGCTACATTTACTTAAAAAAAAAATTCAACTGGTTGAGACTCAGAAAAGACACACCAATAATGATGACACATAAGGTTTTTTTTTAAGAAACATTCATTTATTAATGTCAAAATAAAGTGAACATATAAAATTTACCATCATAACATTTGTAAGTGGTATTTATTTTTTTAGTATCAATATACAATTACATGAGCAACATTATAGTTATGAGATTCCCCCCATTATCAAGTCCCCACCACATACCCCATTACAATCACTGTCCATCAACACAGTAAGATGCTACAGAATCACTACTTGTCTTCTCTGTATTACACTGCCTTCCCCATGCACCCCCCCCATAATAAGTCCTAATCATAATGGCCCTTTTCCCCCTTATCCCTCCCTTCCCACCCATCATCCCCAGTCCTTTTGCCTTTGGTAACTGTTAGTCCATTCTTGGGTTCTGTGAGTCTGCTGCTGTTTTGTTCCTTCAGTTTTTTTCTTTGTTCTTATACTTGTCTTTCTCCACCTGGCTTATTTTACTGAGCATAATACCCTCTAGCTCCATCCATGTTGCTGCAAATGGTACGATTTGTTTTCTTCTTATGGCTGAATAATATTCCATTGTGTTTATGTACCACCTCTTCTTTATCCATTCATCTACTGATAGACACTTAAGCTGCTTCCATTTCTTGGCTATTGTAAATAGTGCTGCGATAAACATAGGGCTGCATATGTCTTTTTCAAACTGGGCTTCTGCATTTTTAGGGTAAATTCCTAGGAGTGGAATTCCTGGGTCAAATGGTATTTCTATTTTGAGTTTTTTGAGGAACCTCCATACTGCTTTCCACAGTGGTTGAACTAATTTACATTCCCAACAGCAGTGTAGGAGGGTTCCCCTTTCTCCACATCCTCACCAACATTTGTTGCTGTTTGTCTTTTGGATGGTGGCGATCCTAACTGGTGTGAGGTGGTATCGCATTGAGGTTTTAATTTGCATTTCTCTGATGATTAGCAATGTGGAGCCTCTTTTCATGTGCCTCTTGGCCATATGAATTTCTTCATTGGAGAAGTGTCTGTTCAGACCCTCCACCCATTTTTTAATTGGATTATTTGCTTTTTGTTTGTTGAGGTGCGTGAGCTCTTTATATATTTCAGATGTCAACTCCTTATCAGATATGTCATTTATGAATGTATTCTCCCATACTGTAGGATGATGTCTTTTTGTTCTACTGATGGCATCCTTTGCTGTACAGAAGCTTCTTAGTCTTATATAGTACCACTTGTTCATTTATGCTTTTGCTTCCCTTGCCCAGGAAGATATGTTCAGGAAGAAGTTGCTCATGTTTATGTCCAAGAGAGTTTTGCCTATGTTTTCTTCTAAGAGATTTATGGTTTCATGACTTACATTTAGGTCTTTTATCCATTTCAAGTTTACTTTTGTGTATGGAGTTAAGACAATAATTCAGTTTCATTCTCTTACATGTAGCTCTGTCCAGTTTTGATAAATCTAATTGTTGAAGAGGCTGTCATTTCCCCATTGTATATCCATGGCTCCTTTATCATATATTAACTGACCATATATGCTTGGGTTTATATCTGGGCTCTCTATTCTGTTCCATTGATCTATGGTCTGTTCTTATGCCAGTATCAGAGTCTTGATTACTGTTCAGCCAATTCTTTATACTATTAATGTTACTTTTATATCATTACCATAGTAATATTATGAAATATTCAATTATCTATTCTACCACAAATAGAGGAACAGGAACCACTGCTAAATTTACTTAAAAAAAAATTCAACTGGTTGAGACTCAGAGAAGAGATACCAATACTAATGGCACTTAAGTTTTAAATATCTAAAATCTACAATCTTTTTTAGAACAAATATATGTACCAATTTTACTGACAGAGAGAAAGAAAAAAACACAAAAGCAGGAATTACTATGGAGCAAATGCTATTTGAATTAAATTATTCTGACAGGCTGTATGATTAGCTAGACTGTGTGCCCTCAGGATATTCATTTATGTTGTGACTGTATTTAACATGTTCAATAGTCAATGCACACAATGTTTCCAACATTCTTTAACCATAAAAATTTTAGGTCTAAGAAGTTTAAATGGAATAGACACACACGTGAGAATTTTTAGCTACAGCCAGCTAACACCAATTTGCAAATCCTTCTTAATAATTTTGGCTACATTAATGGATTGTGTTCCTTAAAATTCTGTTCTCTACATTATCAATATAGGTATTATTTAACCATTGGACTAATATGCATGATTATTATGGAAAAGAAACAAATAAGTGGCTTCCGGAACAAAGTATCCTTATCACAATACTGATTTTTTTAAAGGATTATGTTTGTCACAGGTCTTTAGCTATACCATAACAGTTCTTTAATCTCTCAAAATGATTATTTTTAGAATTTCAATCACTCCCATATTTCAAAATAATGAAGGATGGGTTAAAGAAAGAAACCAATTTTTACCCTCATGTTTTAAAAACAAAACAATGAGTGGCCCCATGAGTAAGAAGGGAAGATTTAATAAATGTTGATAAACTGTCATTTAATGAAATAAGGTTTACAACCCAACCTCCTAGAAGTAAAGTCTGATGACAATAACAATTGAAAATTGAAAATACAACTCACAAAGTTAGACTTCAAAATTCAAAACTTAAAGATGCATACCTCTGTGTCCAGGAATTGATATAAGCAAATATTTTGAGAGTATGTTCCTTTCTGAGCTGAAGTCCATCACCACCTTCTATATCAGATACTAAAATAAAGTAGAAAAAGTAATAATTAATATTAGAAATAATGATAAACCAGTATTAAACCCAACAACAGTATTAAAACTTTAAACCGGTATTAAGCCAGTATTAAAACTTCAACAACAACAAAAAGCCGGGGTTTATAAATGTAAGTATTTTAGATAATTATTTTTTGTTTTCACCAAAGAAAATAAATCTTGGTTTATCTCATTCATGACTAATTTAAGCTTAAGAAGAGATTTTTAACAGATTTAATTTTGGAAAGAAAAAAGGAAGACACCCAGTCAGTTATTCCAGTATTGTCTCTCAACTTCAAATCTACCCTCTGTTCTCTGCATCGTGATGCTGGGGCTGGGACTGTGCAAGCTACACTGTTTGTGTCTAGCTAGCTTCCTATAAAGGTCTTCCTTCAGTGCCCACATAGCACTCTAAGACCAGAAAACAAGAGGAGACCAAAGATGATGCTGTGTCTGAAAGCATCACCCAGCAGCAGCACTGACTCCAGTCTCCAGCTTCCAAGAACCAATCTCACAGTACTGCTCTCACAGGTACCAGCAGTAGCCAGGCAGCATGCCTTCTTAGCTTCCTTCACAGGGCCCACCTCTAAGTAAATCAATTTCATCTTTTATTTCCCCAGCCTTCAGGGAGATGATTGGCTGCTTCTTGCAGTAGTTGTCCTCGTTGTCACCATCAGCATCTATGGGTGTCCTCCAAGTTCCCTCTTTGCTCTTAAACCTTCAACATTTGTGTAATATCTTCTCTTTATTAAATTCTTTCTTTAAATTCCTGATTGGACACTGAGTGACATACTACCATTGCACATACAATATGTAATACTATGAAAGGAATCTAAAGTTAAATCAAGAAGAGAAATTGTACCAAGAAAGTTTGGCTAATGGCCCAAATAAGTCTTCTAATGTAAAATGTTCAATTGTTCAAGATCAGAGGTCAGCAAACTTTCCTATATTGGGTCAAAAAGTAAATATTTTAGGCTTTGCAGGCCAATCTCTTTCGTAACTCGGCAGCTCTGTTGTTGCATCTTGAAAGAAACAACAGACAGTACTGTAAGCAAGTGAGAATGGCCATGTTTCCAAAATCAAGCAGCTAACAAGATTTGGCACACAAGACAATAGTTTGCCGACTCTATGCTAGACAAACGAAGTCCAACAAGATAACATAACTCATGCCATTTAAATCTTCACTGTGTCTAGAAGATATCATATATGACTTTACTTGACATTTGTTAAGCACTCTATATATTAAGCAGTAATTAATGTATATAAGAGTGACTGATAAAGTAACAGTCCGCTCCTCATGGGACTTAGTCTTGTGATGAAGAGGAAGGACAAAAAGAGACAAATGAAAATATAACAATACTGATACATACTTTGATAAATGCCAAAAAGAAACCAAGTAGGGTACTGTATAACTGATAATAACCACTACCAACCTTAGAATGGGGAGTAAGCAAGACATTCACTGAGGTGGTGATTTTTAAGCAAAGCCGAGAATGCTAAGAATTTAGACATTAAAAAGAGAAAAAGAGATTAAAGCGTTCTAGTAAAGAAGTTCATCTTTCAAATTCCAGGATGATGTGAAGGGAGATCCAAGGATGATGACTGCATAGAACCCAAGAACACTGGATCAGAAAGGAGAAAGAGAATAAGGACTCTGGAAACGGTAGTTCCATGTGAGGGGACTAAACATACTTTACATCAACAAAAGATCAAAATACCTTTCACAAAAGGAAGTCAAAAGCTGAAAATACGCATTGAGAAAAAATGATTTAACCTTACTATTTAAAAAAGACGGTAAATGATGGGTGGAAAAAAACAGATAAAATAGAAAGTCATTATCCAAGGAGAGAAAAAGTGGGGCTGCAACAAAGATGGCCATTTTTTGTGGAAAGCCTAACAAACTTGTTTGACTTTTTTTAACCAAGGCACATTATTTAATAAAAATTAAAACAGAAAATAAAAGGATCCGGGAGGGAATAAAGATGGTGACGTGACAGGAAACATAGAGACCTCCTCCTAAAACCACATATAATACGAAAATATAATTAATACAACTAATCCTGAAACACCAACAGGAAAGAAAACCAAGCCACTGCATACAGACCTCATGGAACAGGGTTGTGAACTTTCACAATATTCAGACACTCCATTCCACTAACTGGTAAGGCAGGTCCAAGGCCCCCACGATGATAGGCAGGCTGCAGAGCCTTCCTCCCAGGCAACCCGCACGTAGCTCACAAACCGGCAAACCCTGCCCTGGCGTGAGGCCAGACAGACAGAAGCACCGCTTACAGCACCTACAAACGCAAAGCATAGAGGCTAACACCTGTGTGATAAGCCAACCACTTTTGGCAGTGGAGGCAGGCAGAGCAGCCGGAAAGCAGGAAACAGCTCTTACCTCCCTCAGGCACCAGAAACACTCCCCTGCGACCACCAACATAAGTCCGGGGGCTGAGCAGTGCCACAGAGTAGAGCTTCTGGGCACCAGAGGCCGCCATATACAAATTTGAAATGTCAAAGAAACCTGGTTCAAAGCAAAATCTCAACAACACCAGAAAAAAAAAAAAAACGAGTGAGACAGAACTAATCAGTCTTCCGGGAAGAGATTTCAAAATAAAAATCATAAACATGCTCTGAAGGTACAGGAAAATACTAAAGAACTCAGGAACAAATTTACAACTGAGATCAAATCGTTGAGGAACACAATGAAGGGTATGAAAAGCAGACTAGACAGCTATGGTGGAGGAGATGATAAATGAAACAGAAATTAGAGAAGAAAATACAAAGAAGCTGAGGCACAGAGAGAAAAAAGAATCTCTAGGAATGAAAGAATACTAAGAGAAATGTGTAACCAATCCACACGGAACAATACTCGTATTATAGGGGTACGAGAAGAACAAGAGAGAGAAAAAGGGATAGAAAGTGTCTTTGAGGAGGTATTGCTGAAAACTTCCCTAATCTGGGGAAGGAGATAGTCTATCAGGCCATGTAGGTGCACAAATCTCCCAACACAAGGGATCCAAAGAAGACAACACCAACACATATAGTAATTAAAATGGCAAAGATAAAGGATAAGGACAGACTATTAAAAGCAGACAGAGAAAGAAAAAAGATCACATACAAAGGAAAATCATCAGGCTATCATCAGACTTCTCAACAGAAACCTTACAGGCAGAAGGGAATGGCATGATATATTTAATACAATGAAACAAAAGGGCCTCGAACCAAGTATACTCCACCTGGCAAGATTATGATTTAAACGTGACGAAGTGATTAAAGAATTTCCAGACAAGCAAAATCTGAGAGAATTTAGCTTCCACAAATCATCTCAAAAGAGTATTTTGGAGGGACTGTTATAGATGGACGTGTTTGTAAGGTTAAATAGCTGTCACCAGAGGTAATAAAAAGATGTAGATGAAGAAGTACAGAATATGATACCAAATAGATAAAGAATGGAGGAGGAAGAAAAGGAGGGGGAAAAAAAGAACCTTTAGATTGTGTAATAGCATACTAAGTAGTTAAGTTAGACTCCTATAAGGAAGTTACCATTGAACCTTTGGTAACCACCAATCTAAAGGTTGCAATGGCAATAAGTAAACACCTATTGATAATCACCCTAAATGTAAATAGTCTGAATGCACCAATCAAAAGACAGAGTCACTGAATGAACAAAAAAACAACACCCAAATACATGCTGCCTACATGAGACTCACTTCAAACCCAAAGACATACACAGACTGAAAGTAAAGGGATGGAAAAAGATATTTCATGCAACTAACAGAAAGAAAAAAAGCAGGTGTTGCAGTACTTCTATCAGACAAAATAGACTTTAAAACAAATAAAGTCACAAGAGACAAAGAAGGACATTACATAATGATAAAGGGGTCAATCCAACAAGAGGATATAACCATTATAACAATCTATGCACCCAACACAGGAGCACCTACATATGTGAAACAAATACTAACAGAATTAAAAGGGGAAATAGAATGCAATGCATTCATTCTAGGAGACTTAAACCCACCACTCACTGCAAAGGACAGATCAACCAGACAGAAAATAAGTAAGGAGACAGAGGGACTGAACAACACATTAGAAGACATGGACATGACAGACATCTACAGAATTCTACACCCAAAAGCAGCAGAATACACATTCTTCTCGAGTGCACATGGAAAAGTTTCAAGAATAGATCATACACTAGGCCACAAAAAGAGCCTCAGTAAATTCAAAAACACTGAAATTGTACCAAACAGTTTCGAAGACCACAAAGGTATAAAACAAGAAATAAATTTAGCAAAGAAAATGAAAAATCCCACAAACACATGGAGGCTTCACAACATGCTCTTAAATAACCACCAGATCAATGACCAAATAAAAACAAAGATCAAGCAATGCACGGAGACAAACAACAAGAATAAGTCAACACAGCAAAATCTGTGGGACGCAGCAAAGGCTATGCTAAGAGGAAAGTAGATTGCAATATGGGCCTACTTCTGGAAAAAGAATAATCCCGTATGAACAGTCTACACTCACAATTAACGAAACTAGAAAAAGAAGAACAAATGAGGCCCAAAGTCAGTAGAAGGAGGGACATAATACAGATTAAAGCATAAATAAATAAAATCAAGAAGAATAAAACAATACAAAGAATCAACGAAAGCAAGAGCTGGTTCTCAGATAAAATACACAAAATAGAAAAACCCTTAGCCAGACTTACCAAGAAAAAAAGAGAGTCTACATACAAAAACAGAATCAGAAATGAGAAAGAAAAAATCATTACAGACACCACAGAAATACAAAGAATTCTTAGAGAATACTATGAAAATTATATGCTAACAAACTGGATAACCTAGAAGAAATGGACCACTTTCTAGAAAAATACAACCTTCCAAGGCTGACCCAGAAAGAAACAGAAAATCTGAACAGACCAAATACCAGCAACAAAATTGAATTGGTAACCAAAAAACTACCTAAGAACAAAACTCCTGGATCAGATGCCTTCACCAATGAATTCTATCAAATATTTAGTGAAGAGCTAATACCCACCCCTCCTTAAAGTTTTTTTGCAAAGAGTGGAAGAGGGAATACTTCCAAACTCGTTCTATGAGGCCAGCATCAATCTAATACCAAAACCAAGCAAAAACACCACAAAAAAGAAAATTACAGACCAATATCCCTGATGAACATAGATGCAAAAATAATCAACAAAATATTAGCAAACCAAATTCAAAAATACATCAAAAAGAACATCCATCATCATCAAGAAGGATTTATTCCACGGATGCAAGGATGGCACAACATTTGAAAATCCACCATCCAAGAAGGACAACAAAAACATGATCATCTCCATAGATGCTGAAAAAGCATTTGAAAAAATTCAACATCCATTCATAATAAAAACTCTCAACAAATTACAGTTAGCACACATAATGGAGCAGGTGTGGGGGGAAACAGGAAAGGCAGTATAACACAGAGAAGACAAGCAGGGATTCTATAACATCCTTCTATGCTGATGGACAGTGACTGCAATGGGGTATGTGGTGGGGACTTGATAATAGGAAGAGTCTAGTAATCATAATGTTGTTCATGTAATTGTATATTAATAACAGCAAAATGAAAAAATAAATAAAAATAAAAAAACTCACAACAAAATGGGTATAGAGGGCAAGTACCTCAACATAATAAAGGCCAGATATGACAAACCCACAGCCAACATTATACTTAACAGCAAGAAGCTGAAAGCTTTTCCTTTAAGATCGGAACAAGACAACGATGCCCACTCTCCGTACTTCTATTCAATACAGTACTGGAGGTCTTACCACAGAAATCAGAAAACACAAAGAAATAAAAGTCATCCAGATTGGCAAGGAAGAAGTTAAACTGTCCCTGTTTGCAGATGACAAGATATTGTACATAAAAACCCCTAAAGGATCCACTCCAAAACTACTAATCTAATATGTGAATTCAACAAAGTTGCGGGATACAAAATTAACACACATAAATCTATTGCATTCCTATACACTAATGAACTAGTGGAAAGACAAATCAGGAAAACAATTCCATTTATAGTTGCATCAAAAAGAATAAAATACCTAGGAATAAACCTAACCAAGGAAGGGAAAGACCTATACTCTGAGAACTACAAGACACTCATGAGAGAAATTAAGGAAGATACCAATAAATGGAAACACATTCCATGCTCATGGATAGAAACAATTAATATTATCAAAATGGCCATCTTACCTAAAGCAATCTACAGATTCAATGCAATTCCTATCAAAATACCAACACAATTTTTCAACGAACTAGACAAAATCATTCTAGAATTCATATGGAACCACAAAAGACCCTGAATAGCCAAAGCAATCATGAGAGGGAAGAATACAGCTGGGGGGATTATGCTCCCCAACTTTAAGCTTAACTACAAAGCCACAGTAATCAAGACAACTTGGTACTGGTACAAGAACAGAACCATAGACCAATGGAACAGACTTAGAGAACCCTGATATAAACCCAAGCACATATGGTCAATAAATATATCATAAAGGAGCCATGGACATACAATAGGGAAATGACAGGCTCCTCAACAACTGATGTTGGCAAAACTGGACAGCTACATGCAAGAGAATGAAACTGGATTATTGTTTAACCCCATACACAAAAGTAAACTCAAAATGGATCAAAGACCTGAATGTAAGTCATGAAACTATAAAACTCTTAGAAGACAACATAGGCAAAAATCTCCTGAATATAAATTAGCATGAGTGACTTCTTCCTGAATGCATCTCCTCGAGCAATGGAAACAAAAGCAAAAATTAACACATGCGACTATATCAAAATAAAAAGTTTTGTAAGGCAAAGGACACTATCAACAGAACAAAAAGGCATCCTACACTATGGGAGAATATATTTGTATATGACATATCCAACAAGGGATTAACATACAAAATATATAAAAAACTCACGTCTCAACACCCAAAAGGCAAAAACCTGATTAAAAAAAGAGCAGAGGATATGAAGAGACAGTTTTCCAAAGAACAAATTCAGATGGCCAACAGACATGTGAAAAGATGCTCCACATCACTAATCGTCAGGGAAATACAAATAAAAACCACAATGAGATATAACCTCACACCAGTAAGGATGGCCACCATCCAAAAGACTAACAACAAATGCTGGAAAGGATACGGAGAAAGGGGAACCCTCCTAAACTGCTGGTGGGAATGTAAGCTGGTTCAACCATTGTAGAAAGCAATATGGAGGTTCCTCAAGAAACTAAAAACAAGTATCATTTTACCCAGGAATCCCACTCCTTGGAATTTACCCAAAGAATACAATTTCTCAGACTCAAAAAGACATACACACCCCTATGTTTATTGCAGCACCATATACAATAAGCATGATATAAAAGCAACCTAAGTGTCCATCAGTAGATGAATGGATTAAGATGATGTGGTACATACACACAATGGAAAACTATTCAGCCATAAGAAAGAAACAAATCCTACTATTTGCAACAACATGGATGGAGCTGGAGCATATTATGCTCAGTGAAATAAGCTAGGCGGAGAAAGACAAGTGCCAAATACTTTCCCTCATTAGTGGAGTATAACAACGCAGCAAAATTGAAGGAACAAAAGAGCAGCAGACATACAGACTCCAAGAATTATTAAAGGGACTAGTAATTATTAAAGGGAAGGGGTATGGGGGGGGGTCAGGAGGAAGCGAGAGAGGGATTGAGGGGTATTATGTTTTCTACACACAGTGTGGGGGGTTCACGGAGAAAACAGTGTAGCACAGAGAAGGCAAACAGTGAATCTGTGGCATCTTACTACACTGATAGTGACTGCACTGGGGTATGGGTGGGAACTTGATAATATGGGTAAATGTAGTAAGCACATTGTTTTTTCATATGAAACCTTCACAAGAGTGTATATAAATAATACCTTAATAAAAATTTTAAAAAAAAGAAGATACCAATAAATAGAAACACATCCCTTGCTCATGGAAAGGAAGAATATTGTCAAAATAGCAGACCTGCCTAAAGCAATCTACACATTCAATGCAATCCCTAACAAAATACCAACAACATTCTTCAACGAACTTAAAACAAATAGTTCTAAAATTCATATGGAACAACAAAAGACCCTGAATGGCCAAAGAAATCCTGAAAAGGAAGAAGAAAGCAGCAGGGATTACACACCCCGATTTCAAGCTCTACTACAAAGCCACAGTAATCAAGACAATTTGGTACCAGCATAAGAACAGACCCAAAGACCAATGGAACAGATTATAAAGTCCAGATATAAACCCAAGTATATACAGTCAATTAATATATGATAAAGGAGCCACGTACAATGGGGAAATAACAGCCTCTTCAACAACTGTTGTTGGCAAAACTGGACAGCTACATGCAAGAGAATGAAACTGTATTATTGTCTCTCTGTATACACAAAAGTAAACTTGATATGGATCAAAGACCTGAATGTAAGTCATGAAACCATAAAACTCTTAGAACACGGGACATGCAACATGGCGGTGTGAGAGGTGAGATGGACAGTTCCTCCCAAAACCACAAATTGTACAAAAATATAGGTGATTAATACAACTGGCCTTGAAACAGCAACAAGAAAAAGGCTGAACCAGATGGCAAACAGACCTCATGAACAGAAGAGACCACACGAAGCAGGGTAACGTAGGAAAGCCTAAATCTGGCGGGACCCAGCCCCCTCAGCCACCCCAGCTTACCGGCAGGAGGAAGAGAAACGGAGGTGGGGAGGGGGGTGGATGACCGGGACTGCTGAACACCTAGCCCTGGAGATCTTTGTGAGCAGAATCCTATAGTGTGTGGTGCTCTGGACGATGGGGAGCTTGGACAGGCGGAGTGCTTGAGAAATTGACATTCCGGCCATTTGTGACAGAGGGGATCTACACCCAGCCGCTCTGTCAGAGAAAAGGCAGGCAGTCTGAGAGGATTCCTAGCAGCCAGAAGGCTGCTGAAGTGGCAGGGTTTGCACAGAGCTTACTATGAGTGAGAAGGGACAGCTGGACAGGGTTGTCTGGGCGCGCTCTGCACAGCAGGTTGGGAACTTTGGGGAGCTTCAGGTGCTCCATCCCCCTGGCTGCCTCCTCAGCTCCGAAGCCCCCCACTGTGACACACAGCCTGCTGAGCCTTCCTACTGGCCTGCAGGCACCTGATCGCAAACTGAAAGTCACTGTGCAGGCGTCAGGAGAGCCAGAGGGAGGCCCCGCCTACAACAGCTAGAGACACAAAGCACACAGGTTTACAAATGTGTGCTTGGCCCACTGGCTCTGACACTGGAGACAAGGGACCCAGACGGGAATCAGGAAATGGACCTTTCCTCCCCCAAGGAAGCAGCTCCAGTCCCCTGCAACCTGCAGACTCACTCTGGGGGCTGAGGAGCGCCAGAGACTGGAGTTTCTGCGCAATAGTGGGCACCAAAACAGAAATATGAAATGACAAAAGAACATGGTTCAGACCAAAATTTCACAAACCCCAGAGAGAGAGGGAAATAAAATCGAACTCACCAATCTTCCTGAAAGAGACTTCAAAATAAAAATTATAAACACACTTACTGAGGTACAGAAAAATATACAAGAACTCAAGAACGAATTTAAGATGGAGATTCAATCATTAAGAAATTCCATATCTGAAATTCAAGATACAATGGAGGGATTTAAAACCAAATTAGATGTAGTAGAAGAGACAGTAAATGGAATAGAAATAAGAGAAGAAGAATACAAAGAAGCTGAGGCACAGAAGGAAAAAGGACCTTTAAGAATGAAAGAATATTGAGAGAACTGTGTGACCAATCCAAGTGCAACAATATTCTCATTATAGCGATACCAGAAGAAGAAGAGACAGAAAAAGGGGTAGAAAGTGTCATTGAGGAGGTACTGCTGAAAACTTCCCCAATCTGGAAAAGGAGATAGTCTCTCAAGCCATGGAGGTACACAGATCTCTGAACACAAGGGACCCAAGGAAGACAACATCAAGACAAATAATAATCAACATGGCAAAGATCAAGGAAAAAGACAGACTTATAAAAGCAGCTAGAGAGAGAAAAAACAAAACATACAAAGGAAAACCCATCAGGTTATCATAAGACTTCTCAATAGAAACCTCACAGGCCAGAAGGGAGTGGCACGATATATTAATGCAATGAAGCAGAAGAGCCTTGAACCAAGAAGACTTTACCCGGAAATTTTCATTTAAATTTGAAGGAGGGATTAAACAATTTCCAGATAAACAAAACATGAGAGAATGTATCTCCCACAAAAAACCTCTACAGTGCATTTTGAAGACATTCCTGTAGATGGAAATATTCCTAAAGCTAAAAAGATGTCACCCAAGGGAAGAAGAAGAGTAGAGAATATGATTCATAACATACAAAGAATGGAGGAGGAAGAAAAAGGAGGAAAAAAAAAACGAACTTTTAGGTTGTGTTTGTAATAGTATACAAAGTAAATTAAATTAGACTATTAGATACTAAGGGAATTGTCCTTGAACCTTCAGTAACCATGAATCTAAAGCCTGCAATGGCAATAAGTATGTACTTATCAATAATCATCCTAAATGTAAATGGTCTAAATACACCAATCAAAAGACACAGTGTCACTGGATGGATAAAAAAACAAGACCATCTATATTCTCTCTACAAGAGACTCACTTCAAACCCAAGAACATACAGACTGAAAGTGAAGGGATGGAAAAAGTTATTTAATGCAACTAATAGTGAGAAAAATGGAGGACTTGCAGTACTTCTATCAGACAAAATACATTTCAAAACAGAGAAAGTCACAAGAGACAAAGAAAGACATTACATAATGATAAAAGGGTCAGTCCAACAAGACCATATAACTATTATAAATATCTATGCACCCAACGCAGGATCACTTACATATGTGAAACAAATACTAACAGAATAAAAGGGGGAAACAGAATGCAATGCATTCATTTTAGGAGACTTCAACACACCACTCACTGCAAAGGACAGATCAACCAGACAGTAAATAAGTAAAGAGACAAAGCCACTAAACAACATATTAGAACAGATGGACCTAACCGAAATCTACAGAACACTCCATCCAAAAGCAACAGGATACACATTCTTCTCAAGTGCACATGAAACATTTTCAAGAACTGATCATATATTAGGCCACAAAAAGAACCTCAGTAAATTCAAAAAGATTGAAATTGTAACAACCAGCAACTCAGATTACAAAGGGATGAAACTAGAAATTAATTACACAAAGAAAACGAACAAGTCCACAAACACATGGAGGCTTAAAAACATGCTCCTATAAATAATCAATGGATCAATGACCAAATAAAAACAGGGATCAAGCAATATATGGAGACAAATGACAGCAATAATTCAACACCACAAAATCTATGGGATGCAGGGAAAGCTGTGCTAAGATGGAAATATATTGCAATACAGGCCTACCTCAGGAAAGAACAAACCCAAATGAACAGTCTAAACTCACAATTAATGAAACTAGAAAAGGAAGAAAAAAATAAGGCCCAAAGTCAGTAGAAGGAGGGACACAATAAAGGTTAAAGGAAAAATAAATAAAATTGAGAAGAATAAAACAACAGAAAGAATCAACGAAAGCAGGAGCTGGTTCGAAAAAAAAAATAGATAAACCCCTCAATGGACTTATCAAGAAAAACGAGTCTACACACATAATCAGAAATGAGAAAGGAAAAATCACTACGGACACCACAGAAACACAAAGCATTATGAGAGAATACTATGAAAAATTATATGCTAACAAACTGGATAACCTAGAAGAAATGGACAACTTTCTAGAAAAATACAACCTTCCAAGGCTGACTGAGGAAAAAAAAAATCTGAATAGACCAATTACCAGCAAAGAAACGGAAATGGTAATCAAAAAACTACCTAAGAACAAAACTCCTGGACAGATGTTTTCACTGCTGAATTTTATCAAACATTTAGTGAAAACCTAACACCCATCCTCCTTAAAGTTTTCCAAAAAGTAGACGAGGAAGGAATACTCCGGAATTCATTCTACGAGGCCAGCATCACTCTAATACGAAAACCAGGCAAAGACACCACAAAAAAAGAAACTTACGGACCCATATCCCTGATGAATATAGATGCAAAAATATTCAAAAATATTGGCAAACCAAAATCAAAAATATATCAAAAAGATCATCCATCATAATCAAGTGGGATACATCCCAGGGACACAAGGATGGTACAACTTTTGAAAATCCATCAATATCATCCACATCAAAAAAAGGACAAAAACCACCAGATCTCCACAGATGCTGAAAAAGCATTTGACAAAATTCAACATCCATTCATGATAAAAACTCTCAACAAAATGAGTATCAAGGGCAAGTACCTCAATATTAATAAACGCTATATATGACAAACCCACAGCCAACATTATACTTAACAGTGAGAAGCTGAGGCTTTCCCTTTAAGATCGGGAACAAGACAATGCCCACTCTCCCCACTTCTAGTCAACATAGTACTGGAGGTCCCAGCCACGTCAATCAGATGACACAAAGAAATAAAAGGCATCAAGATTGGCAGGAAAGAAGGTAAACTGTCCCTGTTTGCCAATGACATGATATTATACATAAAAAACCCTTAAGAATCTACTCCAAAACTACTAGATCTAATATCTGAATTCAGCAAAGTGGCGGGATACAAAATTAATGAGCAGAAATCTATGGCATTCCTATACACTAACAATGACCTAGCAGAGAGAGAAATCAGGAAAACAATTCTATTCAAAGTTGCATCAAAAAGAATAAAATACTTAGGAATAAATCTAACAAAAGAAGTGAAAGACCTATACTCTGAAAACTACAAGACACTCATGAGAGATATTAAGGAAGATAATAATAAATGGAAACACATCCTTTGCTCATGTATAGGAAGAATTAATATTGTCAAAATGGCCATCCTGCCTAAGGCAATCTACAGGTTCAATGCAATTCCTATCAAAATACTAACAGCATTTTACAATGAACTAGACAAAATCATTCTAAAATTCGTATGGAACCACAAAAGACCCCGAAGAGCCAAAACAATCGTGAGAAGGAAGAATACAGCTGGGGGGGATTATACTCCCCAACTTCAAGCTTTACTACAAACCCACAGTACTCAAGACACTTTGGTACTGGCACAAGAACAGATCCATACACCAATGGAACAGACTAGAGACCCCTGATATAAACCCAACCATATATGGTCAATTAATATACGATAAAAGAGCAATGGACATACAATGGGGAAATGACAGCCTCTTCAACAGCTGGTGTTGGCAAACTGGACAGTTACATGCAAGAGAATGAAATAGGATTATTGTTTAACCCCATACACAAAAGTAAACTCGAAATGGATCAAGGACGTGAATGTAAGTCAGGAAACCATAAAACTCTTAGAAAAAATGTATAGGCACAAATCCCTTGGACATAAACATGATCAACCACTTCATGAACATATCTCCCCAGGCAAGGGAAACAAAAGCAAAAATGAGTAAGTGGGACTACATCAAAATAAAAAGCTTCTGAAAAGCAAAGGATACCATCAGTAGAACAAAAAGACATCCTACAGTATGGGAAAATATATTCATAAATGACATATCTGATAAGGGGTTGACATCCAATTATATAAAAAGCTCACACACCCCAACAAACAAAAAGCAAATAAGCAAATTAAACAATTGGCAGAGGAGTTGAACAGACACCTCTCCAAAGAAGAAATTCAGATGGGCAACAGGCACATGAAAAGATGCTTCACATCACTATTCATCAGAGAAAAGCAAATTAAAACCACAATGAGATATCACCTCACACCAGTTAGGATGGCCGCCATCCAAAAGACAAATAACAACAAATGTTGGCGAGGATGTGGAGAAAGGGGAACCCTCCTACACTGCTGGTGGGAATGTAAACTAGTTCAACCATTGTGGAAAGCAGTATGGAGGTTCCTCAAAAAATTCAAAATAGAAATCCCAGTTGACCCAGGAATTCCACTCCTAGGAATTTACCCTAAGAATGCAGCAGCACAGTTTGAAAAAGACATATGCACCCCTATGTTTATCATAGCACTATTAACAATAGCCAAGAAATGGAAGCAACCTAAGCATCCAGCAGTAGATGAATGGATAAAGAACATGTAGTATATATACACAATGGAATATTATCCAGCCATAAGAAGAATACAAATCCTTCTGTTTGCAACAACATGGATGGAGCTAGAGGGTATAATGTTCAGTGAAATAAGCCAGTCAGAAAAAGACATGTGTCAAATGATTTCACTCATCTGTGGAGCATAAGAACAAAGAAAAAACTGAAGGAACCAAAGAGCAGCAGACTCACAGAACCGAATACTGGACTAACAGTTACCAAGGGGAAAGGGACTGGGTAAAAGGGGTGGGAAAGGAGGCATAAGGGGGAAAAACGGCTATTAAAATTATCACACGTAATGCGGTGGGGGTTGGGTGGGGGGATACAGGGAAGGCAGTATAATACCAAGAAGACAAGCAGTAATTCTATAACATCCTACTACGCTGATGGACAGTGACTGCAATGGGGTATCTGGTGGTGACTTGATAATAGGGAGAGTCTGGTAACCATAATGTTGCTCATGTAATTGTGTATTAATAATATTAAAATAAAAATTAAAAAATAACTCTTAGAAGACACCATAGGCAAAAATCTCCTGAATATAAATATTAGCAACTTTTTTCTGAATGCATATCCTTGAGCAAGGAAAACGAAACAAAAAGGAACACATGGGACTACATCAAACTAAAAAACTGCTGTACAGCAAAGGACACCATCAACAGAACAAAAAGGCACCCTACAGTATGGGAGAATATATTTGTAAATGACGTATCCAACAAGGTGTTAACATCCAAAATATATAAAGAACTCACATACCTCAACACCCATAAAGCAAATAACCTGACTAAAAAACGTTCAGAGGATATGAACAATTTTCCAAAGAAGAAATTCAGATGGCCAACTGGCACATGAAAAGATGCTCCACATCACTATTTATCAGGGAAATGCACATTAAAACCCCATGAGATATCACCTCACACCAGTTAGGTTGACCAGCATCGAAAAGACTTAAAAACAAATGCCGGCGAGGATGCGGAGAAAGGGGAAGCCTCTTACCCTGCTGGTGGGAATGTAAGGGAGTTCAACCATTGTGGAAAGCAATATGGAGGTTCCTCAAAAAACTAAAAAGAGAAATACCATTTGACCCGGGAAGCCCACTCCTTGGAATTTACCTGAAGAATACAACTTCTCAGATTCAAAAAGACATATGCACCCCTATGTTTATTGTAGCCCTTTTTACAATAGCCAAGATATGCAAGCAACCTAAATGTCCATCCATGGATGAATGGATAAAGAAGACGTGGTACATATACACAATGGAATACTATTCAGCCATAAGAAAGAAAGAAATCCTACCATTTGCAACAACATGGATGGAGCTGGAGGATATTATTCTCAGTGAAATAAGCCAGACAGAGAAAGACAAGTGCCAAATGATTTCCCTCGTTTGTGGAGTATAAAAATGAAGCAAACCTGAAGGAACAAAATAGCAGTAGACTCAGCGACTCCAAGAAGGAACTCACAGTTACCAAACCGGTGGGGTGTGAGAGGGCGGGTGGGTAGGGTGGAGAAGGGGATTGAGGGGTATTGTGATTGGTATACATTGTGCGGTGGGGATCATGGGGAAGACAGTGTAGCACAGAGAAGGCAAACAGTGACTCTGTGGCATCTTACTATATTTTGGGCAATGACTGCAATGAGGTATGGGGGACATGATAACGTGGGTGAATGTAGTAACCACACTTTTTTATGTGAAACCTTCATAAGACTGTATATAAATAATACCTCAGTAAAAAACTTTTGTATTTTAAAGAAAATAATAGGATCCGTTATCCTTATTTCTTTAGAATAATACTCATACTACTAGTATTCTGGGGAATGCCATTAAAAAAAAAGTTTAAATATCAACCATTTGTACCCCTTACTCCTGGGTAGTCTGCAAAAATATCCTGTCAATATTTTAACTGGAGAAAAAGGACTTTAACAAAATAAAAGATTTGTTTCAGTAGAATAATAAAGGAAGAGCCAAAGCAGGCATGAGTGAAATGAAAAGAAGTGTCCATGAGAATGTAAATGGGTAAAAAGCAAATACACTGAATCTCTACATATAGAATGTCTAATATTCAAATTCAGTATGATTAGTGGAAGGTTGCAAAAAGATACAGAAGGATATCATCTGTTAACTTTTAACACACACAAAAAAACTGCCTTCTTATGGACTCCTACACAATTATACTTAAAATACAGACTCTGCAATGATACACATCCACATTAAGCAGATGGTCACATCTGGAAAAAGGATAAAGAGTAAAGAGGAACTACTTTTTTTTAACTCTATCAGTCAATTCCTATTTCTTTTTTTTAAAAAGCCAATATAAAATGTTACATCTATTGAATTTGGTAGAAGCCAAAACAATCTTGAGAAAGAGGAACAAAGTTGGGAAAACACACTCTGATTTAAAACTATACTACAAAGGGATTCTGGGAAGATGGCGGCGTGAGCAGGGTGGCAGAAATCTCCTCCCAAAAACATATATATTTGTGAAAATACAACAAATACAACTATTCCTAAAAAATGGACCAGAAGATACAGTACAACAGCCAGGCTACAGCTACACCTGCGCGAACTCAGTGCCTCAAAAAGCGGGCACGCAGCTAAGCGGGAAGGACTCCAGAACCCACATTAAGGGCTGGAAAACACCAAGGGGACCAGAAGGCACCCAGCGAGTCTTCAAACCCCCGCAGTGCTATAGGCTAGGCTGAGGGTGACCTCGCACACAGGCAACTCCTGGGATTATCCCAGAGACTGCCTCCCGGTGGGCGAGAAAACACTTCAGGCCTGAGAGAAGGGCAAGGAGAACAAGCAGGAGGGGACTTTGTTCTCCCAGCTGACACATGTGGCACCTACCAGCGATCACTTCGATCACCATGAAAAGACAGAGGAATATGGTACAAAGTTTACCCAGACAACCCCAGAGAGAGGGCCTGACGGGATAGATTTAAACAATCTTCCTGAAAAAGAATTCAGAATAAAAGTCATACCATGCTGATGGATCTACAGAGAAATATATGCAAGAGCTAAGGGAGGAAGTGAGGAAAGACAATGCAGAAATCAGACAAGCGATCGACGGGCTTAAGAGCAAAATGGACGAGGTGCAAGAGACTGTTAATGGAATAGAAATCAGGGAACAGGAATATAGAGAAGCTCAGGCAGAGAGAGATAAAAGGATCTCTAAGAATGGATGAATATTAAGAGAACTGTGTGACCAATCCAAATGGAACAATATTCGCATTATAGGAGTACCAGAAGAAGAAGAGAGAGAAAAAGGGATAGAAAGTGTCTTTGAAGAAATAATTGCTGAAAACTTCCCCATGTTGGGGAAGGAAATAGTCTCGCAGTCCAAGGAAGCACACAGATCTCCCAACACAAAGGACCCAAGGAAGACAACACCAAACACCAAATAATTAAAATGGCAAAGACCAAAGATAAGGACAGAGTATTAAAGGCAGCTAGAGAGAGAAAAAAGATCACCTACAAAGGAAAATCCATCAGGCTATCATCAGACTTCTCAACAGAAATATTACAGGCCAGAAGAGAATGGCATGATAAATATTTAACGTAAGGAAACAGAAGGGGCTTGACCCAAGAATACTGTATCCAGCACAATTTCATTTAAATTTTATGGAAGGATTAAACAATTCCCAGACAAGCGAAAGCTAAGGGAATCTGCCTCCACAAACAACCTCTACAGGATATCTTAAAGGGACTGCTCTAGATGAAAGCATGCCTAAGGCTAAAAAGATGTCACCAGAGAAAATAAACTCATAGCAAAGAAAGCAGACAATCCAAATACTAACTAAAGGCAAAAAGTAAAATCAACTACCCACAAAAACAGTCAAAGGAAATCTAAAAGAGTACAGAATAAAACACCTAGTATATAAAGAATGGAGGAGGAAGAAGAAAAAGAGAGAAATAAAGAACCATCAAACTGTGTTTATAATAGCTTAACAAGAGAGTTAAGTTAGACTGTTAGATGGTAAAGAAGCTACCCTTGAACCTACACTAACTACGAATCTAAAGCCAGGAATGGCAGTAAGTACATATCTACCAATAATCAACCTAAATGTAAATGGACTGAATTCACCAATCAAAAGACACAGAGTAAAAGAATGGATGAAAAAGCAAGACCCATCTATATGCTGTTTACAAGAGAATCACCTCAAACCCAAAGATATACACAGACTAAAGCTGAAGGGATGGAAAAAGATATTTCATGCAAAAAAACAAGGAGAAAAAAGCAGGTGTTGCAGTACTTATATCAGACAAAATAGACTTCAAAACGAAGAAAGGAGCAAGAGATAAAGAAAGACATTATATAATGGTAAAGGGGTCAGTCCAACAAGAAGATATAACCATTATAAATATATATGCACGCAACACAGGAGCACTGACATATGTGAAACAAATACTAACAGAATTAAAGGAAGAAATAGAAAGCAATGCATTCATTTTAGGAGACTTCAACACACCACTCACTCCAAAGACAGATCAACCAGACAGAAAATAAGTACAGACAGAGGCACTGAACAACACACTAGAACAGATGGACCTAACAGACATCTACAGAACTCTACAACCAAAAGTAACAGGATACACATTCTTCTCAAGTACACATGGAACATTTTCCAGAACAGACCACATACTAGGCCACAAAAAGAAACTCAGTAAATTCAAAAATATTGAAATTCTACCAGCCAACTTCTCAGATCACAAAGGTATAAACCTACAAATAAATTGTACAAAGAAAACAAAAAGGCACACAAATACATGGAGGCTTAATAACATGCTCCTAAATAATCAATGGGTCAACGACCAAATTAAAGCAGAGATCAAATAATATATGGAGACAAATGACAACAACAACACAAAGCCACAACTTCTGTGGGACGCAGCAAAGGCAGTTCTAAGAGAAAAGTATACTGCAATCCAGGCCTATTTAAAGAAGGAAGAACAATCCCAAATGAATAGTCTAAAGACACAATTATTGAAATTGGAAAATGAAGAACAAATAAGACCCAAAGTCACCAGGAGAGACAAAATAAAGATTAGAGAAGAAATAAATAAAATTGAGAAGAATAAAACAATAGAAAAAAAATCAATGCAACCAAGAGCTGGTTCTTTGAAAAAATAAATAAAATAGATAAACCCCTAGCCAGACTTATTAACAGAAAAAGAGAATCTACACACATAAACAGAATCAGAAATGAGATAGGAAAAATCATGACGGACTCCACAGAAATACAAAGAAGTATAAGAGAATATAATGAAAATCTATATGCTAACAAGCTGGAAAACCTAGAAGAAATGGACAACTTCTTGGAAAAATACAACTTTCCAAGACTAACCAAGCAAGAAACAGAAAACCTAAACAGAGCACTTACCAGCAAAGAAATTGAATCGGTAATCAAAAAACAACCTAAGAACAAAACACACGGGCCAGATGGATTCACCTCTGAATTCTACCAGACATACAGAGAAGAAATAATACCCATTTCCTTAAAGTATTCCAAAAAATAGAAGAGGAGGGAATACTTCCAAACTCATTCTATGAAGCCAGCATCACTCTAATACCAAAACCTGTCAAAGACTTCACCAAAAAAGAAAATTACAGACCAGTATCCCTGAAGAACATAGATGCAAAAATACTCAACAAAATATTAGGAAACCGAATTCAAAAATACATCAAGAGGATCATACACCATGATCAAGTGGGATACATCTCAGGGATGCAAGGATGGTACAACATTCGAAATCCATCAACATTATCCACCACATCAACAAAAAGAAGAACAAAAACCACATGATCATCCCCATGGAGGCTGAAAAAGCATTTGACAAAATTCAACATCCATTTATGATTAAAAACTCTCAACAAAATGGGTATAGACGGCAAGCACCTCAACATCATAAAAGCCATGTATGACAAACCCACCGCCAACATCATATTTAACAACGAGAAGCTAAATGCTTTTCATCTAACATGGGGAACAAGACAGGGATGTCCATTCTCCCCACTGTTATTCAACATAGTACTGGAGGTCCTAGCCACAGTAATCAGACAAAACAAAGAAATACAAGGCATCCACGTTGGTAAAGAAGAAGTCAAACTGTCATTATTTGCAGATACCATGATATTGTACATAAAAAAACCCTAAAGACTGCACTCCAAAACTACTAGAACTAATAACTGAATTCAGCAAAGTTGCAGTATACAAAATCAACACACAGAAATCTGTGGCATTCCTATACAATAACAATGAACTAGCAGAGAGAGATATTGGGAAAACAATTCTATTCACAACTGCATCAGAAAGAATAAAATACCTAGGAATAAACCTAACGAAGGAAGTGAAAGACCTATACCCTGAAAACTAAAAGACACTCCGAAGAGAAATTAAAGAGGACACTAACAAATGGAAATTCATCCCACATTCTTGGCTAGGAAGAATAAATATTGTCAAAATGGCTATACTACCTAAAGCAATCTACAGATTCAATGCAATCCCTATCAAAATACCAACAGCTTTCTTCAATGAACTGGAACAAATAGTTCTAAAATTCGTATGGAACCACAAAAGACCCCGAATAGCCAAAGCAATCCTGAGAAGGAAGAACAAAACGGGAAAATACACTCCCAGACTTCAAGCTCTACTACAAAGCTTCAGTAATCAAGACAATTCAATAATGGCACAAAAACAGACCCACAGACCAGTGGAACAGAATAGAAAATCCAAACATTAACCCAAACATATACAGTCAATTAATATATGATAAAGGAGCCTTGAATATACAATGGGGAAATGACAGCCTCTTCAGCAGCTGGTGTTGGGAACTCTGGACCGCTACATGTAAGAGAATGAAACTGGACTACTGCCTAACCCATTACACAAAAGTAAACTCAAAATGGATCAAAGACATGAATGTAACTCATGAAACCATACAACTCTTAGAAGAAAACAGGCAAAAATCTCTTGAACATAAACATGAGCGACTTCTTCATGAACATATCTCCCTGGGCAAGGGGAACAAAAGCAAAAATGAACAAGTGGGACTCTATCAAGGTGAAAAGCTTCTGAAAAGCAAAGGACACCATCAGTAGAAAAAGACATCCTACAGTATGGGAGAATATATTCATAAAAGACATATCTGATAAGGGGGTGACATCCAAAATATATAAAGAACTCACACACCTCAGCAAACAATAAGCAAATAATCCAATTAAGAAATGGGCAGAGAACTTCCGGTAAGATGGCGGTGTGAGCAGGGCGGCAGAAATCTCCTCCCAACACTATATTTATCTACGAAAACACAGAAAATACATCTATTCCTAAAAGAGAGACGAGAATACACAGGAAAGCGCACAGCGTGCAGCTACACCCGAGAGGACTCGGCACCCCAAGAGGCGGGTAAGATACGGAGCCGCGACCCGGCGGGACCCGAGCCCTCCCCCACCCCAGCGCACCGGCGGGAGGAGAGGATTCAGAGCCGGGAGGGAGTGGAAGTACACCCCGCGAAGTAGCCAGCCCCGGTGATCTGCGCGGGGAGCGCTGACCCACATTGCGCAGTGCAGCGGAGATTGGAGAGACAGAGGGGCAGGATCTGAGCGGGGAACGCGCCAGGGGGCTTGCAGCCGGCTCCGGGAAGGAAAAAAAAAGTGCGCGCTTTCCTCAGCGGTCTTAAAGAGACAGGAGCCCAGCGGAGGAGCCGGATCGCCCCAGCACACTCAGCCCAGCAGGCTGGGAGTCCTGGGGAGTTTCAGATGCCTTAGCTGGCGACTGAGGAAGCGTAGCCATACTTAACATTTCTCACTGAGATCAACAGCCTCTTATTCGTTCCCACCCATGCCAGAGCGATAAAGGGCCCTGCGGAGCGGCACAGTCACAGCTGTGGAATAGTGAGGCAAAAGCGCCACCTAGAGCATTCCCACAGAATCTACGTCCGGTGGGCATGTTTTTTGTTTTTGTTTTTTGTTTTTGTTTTTTCTTTTCTTTCTTTTTTTCTTTTTTTATCTTTTTTTAATCTTTTTTTCTTCTTCTCTTTTTAAAGTCTTAAAGAGCCCAGCTGACATACGTGGCAACTATCAGTGACCAAATTATACAGCCATGAAAAGACAGAGGAATATGGTTCAGACCAAAATCAACCAGACAACCCCAGAGAGGGAGTCTGAAGGGATGGAAATGCACAGCCTCCCTGAAAAAGAATTTAGAATAAAAGTCATAACCATGCTGATGGACCTACAGAGAAATGTGCAAGAGCTGAGGGAGGAAGTGAGGGAACTGAGGAAAGACAATACAGAAATCAGACAAGCGATCGACGGGCTTAACAGCAGAATGGATGAGATGCGAGAGACTGTTAATGGAATAGAAAACAGAGAACAGGAGTACAGAGCAGCTGAGGCAGAGAGAGATAAAAGGATTTCTAGGAATGAAAGAATATTAAGAGAACTGTGTGACCAATCCAAACGGAACAATATTCGCATTATAGGAGTACCAGAGGAAGAAGAGAGAGAAAAAGGGATAGAAAGTGTCTTTGAAGAAATAATTGCTGAAAACTTTCCCTCGCTGGGGAAGGAAGTAGTCTCGCAGTCCACCGAAGCTCATAGATCTCCCAACACAAGGGACCCAAGGAAGACAAGACCAAGACACATAATAATTAAGATGGCAAAGATCAAACAATAAAGACAGGATATTAAAGGCAGCTAGAGAGAGAAAAAAGATCACCTACAAAGGAAAACCCATCAGACTATCATCAGACTTCTCAACAGAAACCTTACAGGCCAGAAGAGAATGGCATGATATATTTAACGTAATGAAACAGAAGGGCCTCGAACCAAGAATATTGTATCCAGCACGATTATCATTTAAATATGATGGAGGGATTAAACAATTTCCAGATAAACGAAAGTTAAGAGAATTTGCGTCTCATAAACCACCACTACAGGATATCTTAAATGGACTGCTCTAGATGGAAGCACACCTAAGGCTAAAAAGATGTCACCAGAGGAAAAAAAAAATCATAGCAAAGAAAGCAGACCATCCAAATACCAACTAAAGGCAAAGAACAAAACACCTATTATAGAAAGAATGGAGGAGGAGGAATAAGAAGGGAGAGAAAGAAAGAAACATCAGACTGTGTTTACAATAACTTAACAAGAAAGTTAAGTTAGATTGTTAGATAGTAAAGAAGCAACCCTTGAACCCTTGGTAACCACGAATCTAAAGCCAGCAATGGCAATAAGTACATACCTATCAATAATCACCCTAAATGTAAATGGACTGAATGCACCAATCAAAAGACACAGAGTAACAGAATGGATAAAAAAGCAAGACCCATCTATATGCTGCCTACAAGAAACTCACCTCAAATCCAAAGATATACACAGACTAAAAGTGAAGGGATGGAAAAAGATATTTCATGCAAACAACAAAGGGAAAAAGCAGGTGTTGCAGTACTTGTATCAGACAAAATAGACTTCAAAACGAAGAAAGTAGCAAAAGATAAAGAAGGACATTACATAATGATAAAGGGGTCAGTCCAACAAGAAGATATAACCATTATAAATATATATGCACCCAACACAGGAGCGCCAGCATATGTGAGACAAATACTAACAGAATTAAAGGAGGAAATAGACAGCAATGCATTCATCTTAGGAGACTTCAACACACCACTCACTCCAGTGGACAGATCAACCAGACAGAAAATAAGTAAAGACACAGAGGCATGGAACAACACACTAGAACAGATGGACCTAACAGACATCTACAGAACTCTACACCCAAAAGCAACAGGATACACATTCTTCTCAAGTGCACATGGCACATTTTCCAGAATAGACCACATACTAGGCCACAAAAAGAACCTCAGGAATTTCAAAAATATTGAAATCCTACCAACCAACTTCTCAGATCACCAAGGTATAAAACTAGAAATAAATTTTAGAAAGAAATCAAAAAGCTCACAAATACATGGAGACTTAACAACACTCTCCTAATTAATCAATGGGTTAACGACCAAATCAAAAAAAAAAAAAAAAAATATATGGAGACTAATGACAACAACAACACAAAGCCACAACTTCTGT
>JAVSCE010002072.1:0-26339 GCA_032199065.1 Smutsia gigantea
TATAACCATTATAAATATATATGCACCCAACACAGGAGTGCCAGCATATGTGAGACAAATACTAACAGAATTAAAGGAGGAAATAGACAGCAATGCATACATTTTAGGAGACTTCAACACACCACTCACTCCAGAGGACAGATCAACCAGACAGAAAATAAGTAAAGACACAGAGGCACTGAAGAACACACTAGAACAGATGGACCTAACAGACATCTACAGAACTTTACACCCAAAAGCAACAGGATACACATTCTTCTCAAGTGCACATGGAACATTTTCCAGAACAGACCACATACTAGGCCACAAAAAGAACCTCAGTAATTTCAAAAATATTGAAATCCTACCAACCAACTTCTCAGATCACCAAGGTATAAAACTAGAAATAAATTCTAGAAAGAAATCAAAAAAGCTCACAAATACATGGAGACTTAACAACACTCTCCTAATTAATCAATGGGTTAACGACTAAATCAAAACAGAAATCAAAGAATATATGGAGACTAATGACAACAACAACACAAAGCCACAACTTCTGTGGGACGCAGCAAAGGCAGTTCTAAGAGGAAAGTATATTGCAATTCCAGGCCTATTTAAAGAAGGACGAACATTCCCAAATGAATAGTCTAAAGACACAATTACTGAAATTGGAAAAAGAAGAACAAATGAGGCCCAAAGTCACCAGAAGGAGGGTCATAATAAAGATTAGAGAAGAAATAAATAAAATTGAGAAGAATAAAACAATAGAAAAAATCAATAAAACCAAGAGCTGGTTCTTTGAAAAAACAAACAAAATAGATAAACCCCTAGCCAGACTCATTAAGAGAAAAAGAGAATCTACACACATAAACACAATCAGAAATGAGAAAGGAAAAATCACGACGGACCCCACAGAAATACAAAGAATTATAAGAGAATATTATGAGAATCTATATGCTAACAAGCCGGAAAACATAGAAGAAATGGACAACTTCTTAGAAAAATACAACCTTCCAAGACTGACCAAGCAAGAAACAGAAAAACTAAACAGACCAATCACCAGTGACAAAATCGAATTGGTAATCAAAAACTACCCAAGAACAAAACCCCTGGGCCTGATGGATTCACCTCTGAATTCTACCAGACATATAGAGAAGAAATAACACCGATTCTCCTTAAAGTTTTCCAAAAATTGAAGAGGAGGGAATACTTCCAAACTCATTCTATGAAGCCAGCATCACTCTAATACCAAAACCGGGCAAAGACCTCACCAAAAAAGAAAATTACAGACCAATATCCTGATGAACGTAGATGCAAAAATACTCAACAAAATATTAGCAAACCGAATTCAAAAATACATCAAGAGGACCATACACCATGATCAAGTGGGATTCATCTCAGGGATGCAAGGATGGTACAACATTCGAAAATCCATCAACATCATCCACCACATCAACAAAAAGAAGAACAAAAACCACATGATCATCTCCATAGATGCTGAAAAAGCATTTGACAAAAATTCAGCATCCATTCATGATTAAAACTCTCAACAAAATGGGTATAGACGGCAAATACCTCAACATCATAAAGGCCATATATGACAAACCCACAGCTAACATCATACTTAACAGCGAGAAGCTGAAAGCTTTTCATCTAAGATCGGGAACAAGACAGGGATGCCCACTCTCTCCACTGTTATTCAACATAGTACTGGAGGTCCTAGCCACAGCAATCAGACAAACAAAGACATACAAGGCATCCAGATTGGTAAAGAAGAAGTCAAATTGTCACTATTTGCAGATGACATGATATTGTACATAAAAAACCCTAAAGACTCCACTCCAAAACTACCAGAACTAATATCTGAATTCAGCAAAGTTGCAGGATGCAAAATTAACACGCAGAAATCTGTTGCTTTCCTATACACTAACGATGAACTAACAGAAAGAGCAATCAGAAAAACAATTCCATTCACAATTGCATCAAAAAGAATAAAATACCTAGGAATAAACCTAACGAAGGAAGTGAAACACCTGTACTCTGAAAACTACAAGACACTCCTAAGAGAAATTAAGGAGGACACTAACAAATGGAAATGCATCCCATGCTCTTGGCTAGGAAGAATCAATATTGTCAAAATGGCTATACTACCTAAAGCAATCTACAGATTCAATGCAATCCCTATCAAATTACCAACAGCTTTCTTCAATGAACTGGAACAAATAATTCTAAAATTCATATGGAACCACAAAAGACCCCGAATAGCCAAAGCAATCCTGAGAAGGAGGAATAAAACAGGGGAATTACACTCCCTGACTTCAAGCTCTACTACAAAGCCACAGTAATCAAGACAATTTGGTATTGGCACAAAAACAGACCCACAGACCAGTGGAACAGAATAGAAAATCAAACATTAACCCAAACATATACAGTCAATTAATATTTGATAAAAGTGCCTTGGATATACAATGGGGAGATGACAGCCTCTTCAGCAGCTGGTGTTGGAAAAACTGGACAGCTACATGTAAGAGAATGAAACTGGACTGCTGTCTAGCCCCATACACAAAGGTAAACTCAAGGTGGATCAAAGACTTGAATGTAAGTCATGAAACCATAAAACTCTTAGAAAAAAACATAGGCAAAAATCTCATGGACATAAACATGAGCAACTTCTTCATGAACATATCTCTCCGGGCAAGGGAAACAAAAGCAAAAATGAACAAGTGGGACTATATCAAGCTGAAAAGCTTCTGTATAGCAAAGGACACCATCAGTAGAACAAAAAGACATCCTACAGTATGGGAGAATATATTCATAAATGACATATCCGATAAGGGTTTGACATCCAAAATATATAAAGAACTCACGCACCTCAACAAACAAAAAGCAAATAATCCAATTAAGAAATGGGCAGAGGACATGAATAGGCACTTCTCCAAAGAAGAAATTCAGATGGCCAACAGGCACATGAAAAGATGCTCCACATCGCTAATCATCAGAGAAATGCAGATTAAAACCACAATGAGATATCACCTCACACCAGTGAGGATGGCCAACATCAAAACACAAACAACAACAAATGTTGGCGAGGATGTGGAGAAAAGGGAACCCTCCTACACTGCTGGTGGGACTGCAAATTAGTTCAACCATTGTGGAAAGCAGTATGGAGGTTCCTCAAAAAACTCAAAATAGAAATACCATTTGACCCAGGAATTCCACTCCTAGGAATTTACCCTAAGAATGCAGCAGCCCAATTTGAAAAAGACAGATGCACCCCTATGTTTATCGCAGCACTATTTACAATAGCCAAGAATGGAAGCAACCTAAGTGTCCATCAGTAGATGAATGGATAAAGAAGATGTGGTACATATACACAATGGAATATTATTCAGCCATAAGAAGAAAACAAATCCTACCATTTGCAACAACATGGATAGAGCTAGAGGGTATTATGCTCAGTGAAATAAGCCAAGCTGAAAAAGACAAGTATCAAATGATTTCACTCATATGTGGAGTATAAGAACAAAGAAAAAATACTGAAGGAACAAAACAGCAGCAGACTCACAGAACCCAAGAACGGACTAATAGTTACCAAAGGAAAGGGACTGGGGAAAATGGGTGGGAAGGGAGGGATAAGAGGGAAAAAGGGGCATTACGATTAGCAGATGTAATGTTGGGGGGGCACGGGGAGGGCAGTACAACTCAGAGAAGACAAGGAGTGATTCTATAGCATCTCATTACGCTGATGGACAGTGATTGTAATGGGGTTGGTGGGGGGGACCTGATGAAGGGGTAGTTTAATAACCGTAATATTGCACATGTAATTGTAGATTAATGATAATAAAATAAATTGTATTAAAAAAGTAACCCCCCCAAAAAAATAAGAAACAAGAATTCTCTGAGCTTTAAACAGTTTTTAAATGACCTAAGAACCCTTATAAGGAGTTGTTTTTTTTTTTTAATGAGCTGAACACAAGCATTAACACAGGAACAGTTGGTTGCTAATCATTTAGCTGGAGAAAACTATATTACACGGCTAATGGAAACACTAGGGAAGCACAGAGGAAATGAGAACTATGTATTGGTAACAGCAATGTGTCTGAAAGCAGCTGCAAGCTACCAACCAGGCTTGCACTACTATAAACAGTACAGAAACAAAAGAGTTACTGTAATATCATTCCTTTCAGCCTGTAGAGAATTTACCATATGAGACATCTCAGGTTTGTGAAGGCTGGTTAGAAGGAGCTTTGGCATTACTAAGGAATGCACTGTTATATAAGTCCTGTGTTATGGTCAGCAGAAAAGTGACCAATGATAGCAACAAAAACCCCTTACATTTCTGTAATACTGTATCCACAAACTTCCTTTAATCTTGACAACAACCCAAATGGCCATTATAAATGAGGCTCAAAGAGGTTAAGGGACCTACCCAAGGTCACATAGATAGTAAATGTTTTAGGCCAAATTTTATTCAGTATTACTCAATGAACTTGTACTGACTACCTGCCCTGTGGAACTCTCTGCACCAAGCACTGGGGATATCAGAAAATAAATCACAATGCCTGCCTTCAAGGGGTGCACAGTCTGCTGCAGACAACATTCAGTCAGCAACTTCCAATTCTTGAGGGTCTTCAATGTGCCCCGTATGACAGGGTGCTGGGAAGTAAGCAATGCACAAAACAGACAAGGTTTCTGCTACCCTGGAGCGAGCATTCTAGTGAGGCTAGACAACAGGCAACTTAAAATGAACAAGACAATTTGTTGAGTGCCACCAAACTCAATAAACAAGGTGATACCACAGAGCTAGGAGGGTGATACAATGAACAAGGAAGTCCTCTCTGATAAGATGACATTTTAACCAGGTCTTGAGAAGAAATGAACCTAAAGATCCTGACAGCTATCTGGCTAGAAGGGAGATACCAGAGAACTTGCCTCCTGCCTTGAAGCAGGTGGAGCGGTGAGAACACACATATTCACTGATTAAGTTTGCCATTTTCCATGGGTGTGGTTCATGATGCCCTAAAACAATTACAATTTTAATATCAAAGATCGCTGATTATAGATTACCATAACAGATACAATGAAAAAGTCTGAAATAGTTTCAGATTACCAAAATGTAATACAGAGACACCAAGTGAGGAAATACTGTCAGAAAAATGGTGCCAATACACTTGCTCAAAGTCTCATTGCCTTCAATGTATAAAAATTAATTTGTAAAAAAAATCCGTAAACTGCAATAAAGCAAAGCACAACATAATGAGGTATACCTGTAATTAGAGGTGCAAGATAAGGATAAAAGCTAAATCAAGGTAACTTCTAGATTTTTGGATGGAACAGCTGAGTCACTGATGACACTGACTGGGAAGACAAAGAGAGGAACGGGTTTAGTGACAATAAGACTGAAATCAAGAATTGTGCTAATATTTGAGATGTGGGAAAAGAATTAATTAAAAATACAATGTGATAACTAACACTGAGATAAGGCATACTCTAAATAATTAAAAACACAGAAGAAGAGTCTTCTGTGAGAAGAAAGAAGGTCAAGGAAGGTTTCACAGAGGCGGTGAAGTTTAATTTGCATATTTACAAACAATTAAGAAATGGCCAATAGATGAGAATGACATTTGAGGCAGAAGGAACAGTGTATGTGCAAAGGAAGGAAATAGAAAACTAGATTTGTATTGAGCTTTGCCCATTCCTCCAAAGCTGTCTCCTGAAGGTAGCCTGAAGTTTCCAAGCATAGCAACATGGCAGGAAATGTATGAGGTGGTAAGAACATGACTAATGTCAGAGGGGGAGCTTAATATTGTGCAGAGAAGAAGAGTATTAAATGTAAGACTGAAAACTCTGAGTTTCAGTCCCAACTCTACCACTAACCACCAGAGCAAGCCACTTCACTTCCCTAGCTTATATCTTCATCAGTAAAATAGGACTATAAAATCAAGTTATTCCTAAAGCAAACTTTATATCTATATAACTATGGTTTAGTAGTCCTCCTGCATCTATATTAAAAAATATATATGTATACATATATACATAAAATGTTTATATTTTTATTTACACACACACACACACACACAAATCCTCCACTTCATTTCAAAAAAGATCTGAGACAGCCTAAAGACATACATACTATTGTATAATAAAGAATGTCTGGTCTTGCTCCCTATTTCCTGAGAGATACCTCTAAATCCTTGGAATTTCCTGAGTAATAGGAAAGACTCTGTTATCCCTGAGTCCCTGGTATCTCACCTGATTTAGTAGTGAGGTTAGGGGTTACTCATTGGACAGACCAGCCATGGGAAGAGGGTTGGGGCTTTGAACCAGCAACCCCTGGGAGAAGAAGGAAGCTAAAGACTGAATTCAATCACATGGCCAATGATTCAATTAATCAATGCCTAGTAATGAAACCCTAATAAAAACTCTGAACACCAACTCTCAGGTAAGCCTCCTGGTTGATGAACACATCAATGTGTGGGGAGGGTGATGCATCCTGCTTTCCCATCAGACCTCATCCTAAGTTTCTCTTCAATTGGTTCATCCTAATTGATAACCTTCATAATAAAACTATAATCAAACATACAGAACTTTCCTGAATTCTGTGTTACTCTAGCAAATTATCAGACATGAGAATCACTGGAACCCCCAAATTTGTAGCCAGTTGGTCAGAAGTTTTGTTCATCTGGGGACCCCTGAATTTGTGGCTGGCATCAGAAATGAAGGCAGTCTTTTTGGGAACTATGCCCTTAAACTATTGGTGTCTGTGCTGACTCCAGGTGGTTGGCATCAGAACTGCACTGTAACATTATAATAACAGAAATGAAATAAAGAGCTACAGCCAGGAAAAATAAGGATACAAAAATAAAGTGAGAAAAGTAATGAGGTCACTATCTATATGCTGAGAATAAATTTGAAGGCAGTTTTATAGGGGTTTCAGAGACAGCATGGTATGGCGATTTAGAACACAGGCTTAAGCCAAACTTACAGTACTTAAATTCCACCTCCATTCTTTACCAGTTGGGTGGCCATAGGCAAGTCATTTACCTCTCTGAGCCTCTATTTCCTTATCTGTAAAATGGAGATGATAATAATATCAACTTCATGGAATTGTTAGAAGAATTGGGTCAATCCCTAAAAATTATTCGAAACAGTATCTGACACATAAAAACACTCAACACATATTATTAGAATAGGCCACAATGTAGGTCATTGTCAACACATCAAGGCACAGTTCAATGAAAATATTTTTTTTGAAATATGCTTTCCAGATGCAAAACTTTCTATCTAGCATCTATAACAGCATTATCCAATAAAACTTTCTGCAATGATCATAATGTTCTATAACTGTGCTGCCCAACATGAGAGCCACTAGCACATGTTCAATTGCTACTGACCAATTGAAATATGGATATTTTGACTGAAAAACTAAATTTTTATTTATTTTTAGTTAATTTAAATTTAAGTACCCACATGAAACTAGTGGCTACCATGTACTGGACATACCCAAGGGTATGTTGGGCAGACTACATACACTTTGGGTGCTCTTTCATGAGCAATATTCCTCACAGCAAAGCTTCTGACAAGGACTAGATAGTGAAAATTCAAGTCCACTTAATTCTTATTAGACTACAGCTGATCTATAATATTATATTGGTTTCAGGTATACAACATAATGATTTGACAGTTATCTACATTATTAAATGCTCCCCCCAATAAGTGTAGTTATTATCTTTCAACATACAAAGATACTACAATATTATTGATTATATTCCCTATACTGTACTTTCATCGCTGTGAATAACTTATAATTTGGATTTTGTGCTTATCCTCTTTACCTATTTCACCCACCTACCGTGATCCCTTCACTGCAGCAACTACCCATTTCTTCTCTGTCTGTGAATCTATTTCTATTTTGTTTGTTTTGTTTTGTTTAGATTCCACATGTAAGCGAAATCATATGGTATTTGTCCATCTCTGTCTGGCTTATTTCACTTAGCATAATACCCCTAGGTCCATCCATGTTTCAAATAGCAAGATCTTTTTTTATGATGCGGTAATATTACATTATCTATATATATCAAATCTTTATCTATTTTTCTATTGATGGACACTTTGGTTGCTTCCATAACTTAGCTATTGTAAATAATGCTGCAGTGGACGTAGGAGTGCATATATATTTTTGAACCAATGATTTGTTTTCTTCAGGTAAATTCCCAGATGTGGAATTGCTGAGTTGCATGGTATTTCTATTTTTAGTTTTTTGAGAAACTTCCATAATGCTTTCCACAGTGGCTGGACAGCAATTTTCATTCCCACCAACAATGTAGGAGGGTTCCCTTTTCTCCACATCCTCACCAACACTTGTTATTTCTTGTCTTTTGGACAGTAGCCATTATGATCAGAGAGAGATGATATCTCATTGTGGTTTTGATTGCATTTCCCTGATGATTAGCAATGTGGAGCACCTTTTCATGGATCTGTTGGCCACCTGTCTGCATTCTTTGAAAAATGTCAGTCAGGTTGTCTGCCTATTATCAGATTACTTTTTTTCTGGTGTTGAATTGTATGAGTTCTTTGTCTACTTTGAATATTAGCCCCTTATTGGAAATATCATTTGCAATATATCTTCCATTCAGTAGGTTGCCTTTTCATTTTCTTAAAGGTTTCCTTTGTTGCATAAATGCTTTTTAGTTTGATGTAGTCCCACTTGTTTTTGTTTTTGTTTTCCTTACCCAAGGAGACATATCCAGAAAAAAATTACTAGTGCTGATGTTTAAGAAAATCCTGCATATGTTTTATTCTTAAAGTTTTATGGTTTCATGTCTTACATTTAGGGATTTAATCCATTTTGAGTTTATTTTTGTGCATAGTGTAAGACAATGATCCAGTTTCATTCTCTTGAATATAGCTGTCCAGCTTTCCCAGCACCATTTATTGAAAAGACTGTCTTTTCCCCCATTGTATATTCTTGCCTCCTTTGACATAAATTAACTGATTATGTGTGCATAGGTTTATTTCTGGGTTCTTTATTCTGTTCCATTGTTCCATGTATCTATTCCTGTGCTGGTATCATACCATTTTTATTACAATAGTTTTATAGTGTAGCTTGAAATCAGGCAAGGTGGTACCCCCAGCTTTTTTCTTCTTTCTCAAGATTGCTTTGGCTATTCAGGGTCTTCTGTGTTTGCATACAAATTTTAGGATTATTTGCTCTAGTTATATGAAAAATACAAGTAGTATTTTGATAGGAATTGCACTGAATCTGTAAATTGCTTTGGGCAGGATGGCCATTTTGACAATATTAATGCTTCCTATCTATGAGCATGAGGTAGCTTTCCATTTGTTTTTGTCTTCTTCAGTTTCTTTCATCAATGTCTTACAGATTTCAGAGTACAGGTCTTTTACCTCCTTGGTTGGATTATTCCTAGATATTTTATTATTATTGATGCAATTATAAATGGAATTGTTTATGTGATTTGTCTTTCTGTTGGTTCATTATTATTACTTAGAAATGGGACAGATGTCTGTATATTGATTTTGCATCCTGTAACTTTGCTAAATTCATTCATTAGTTCTAAGAGTTTTTTGGTGGAATCTTTAGGGTTTTCTATATATAGTATCATGTCATCTGCAAATAGTGATAATTTTACTTCATCCTTACCAATCTGGATGACTTTTATTTCTTTTTCTTGTCTGATTCTGTGGTTAGGAATTCCAGTACTATGTTGAATAAAAGTGATGAAAGTAGGCATCCTTGTCTTGTCCCTTATCTTAGAGGAAAAGCTTTCAGCTTGTCATCAAGTATGATATTAGCTGTGAGTTTGTCAGATATGTCCTTTATTATGTTGAGGTATGTTCCTCTTTGTTGACAGAGGGAAAACCCAAATTTGTTGACAGTTTTTAATAAGGAATGGATGTTGAATTCTGTCAAATGCTCTTTCAACATCTACTGAAATAATCATATGGGTATTTTTTGGTATCATTAAATATAAAATCACATGGGCAACATTATGGTTACTAGACCCCCTATTATCAAGTCCCCACCACATACCCCATTACAGTCACTGTCCATCAGCATGATAAGATGCTATAGAGTCACTACTTGTCTTCTCTGTGCTATACTGCCTTCCCTATGTCCCCCCATGTTATGTGTGCTAATCGTAATGCCCCTTATTCCCCTTCTCCCTCCCTTCCCACCCATCCTCCCCAGCCCCTTTTCCTTTAGTAACTGTTAGTCTATTCTTGGGTTCTGTGAGTCTGTTGCTGTTTTGTTCCTTTAGTTTTTGCTTTATTCTTATGGTCCACATATGAGTGAAATCATTTGGTACTTGTCTTTCTCCACCTGGCTTATTTCACTGAGCATAATACCCTCTAGCTCCATCCATGTTGTCACAAACGGTAGGATTTGTTTTCTTCTTATGGCTGAATAATATTCCATTGTGTATATGTACCACATCTTCTTTATCCATTCATCTACTGATGGACACTTAGGTTGCTTCCATATCTTGGCTATTGTAAATAGTGCTGCGATAAACATAGGGGTGCATATGTCTTTTTCAAACTGGGATCCTACATTCTCAGGGTAAATCCTAAGAGTGGAATTCCTGGGTCAAATGGTATTTCTATTTTTAGTTTTTTAATCATATTCTTTTGTTAATGCAGTATATCACATTGATTGATTTATGAATATTGTACCATCATTGCATCCCTGGAATAAATCCTACTTGATCGTGATGAATGATACTTTTGATGTATTTTTTAATTCAATATGCTAATATTTTGTTGAGTATTTTTGCATCTATGTTGATCAGGGATATTGGCCTGGAATTTTCTTTTTTGTAGTGTCTGTCTGGTTTTAGTATTAGAGTAATGCTGGCCTCATAGAATAAGTTTAGAAGTATTCCTTTTTCTTCTATTTTTTGGAGTATTTTAAGAAGGATAGATACTAGTTCTTCTTTAAGTGTTTTGTAGAATTCATACATGAAGCCATCTGATCCTCGATTTTTGTTTTTTGGGAGCTTTTTTATTTCCAGTTCAATATTGATATTAGTAATCAGTCTGTTCAGAGTTTCTGTTTCTTCCTGGATCAGTCTTTGAAGAGTTTATGTATCTAGGAATTTACCCATTTCTAGGTTGTCCAATTTATTGGCATATAAATTTTCATAGAATTCTCATAATTCTTTGAATTTCTGTGGTGTCAGCTTAACTTCTTTTTCACTTGTGATTTTATTTGTGTTCTCTCTCTTTTTTTCCTTGGTAAGCCTGGCTAAAGGTTTGTTAATCTTCTTGAAGGGCCAGTTTGTGGTTTCATTGATTTTTACTAATGTTTTCTTAATGTCTATTTCATTTATTTCTGTTCTGATCTTTAGTATGTCCCTCCTTCTAATAACTTTGAGCTTTGTTCTTTTTCTAGTTCCTTTAGTTTTAAGATTAGATTGTTTATTTGCAATTGTTCTTGTTTCTTGAGATAAGTCTGTATTGCTATGAACTGCCCTCTTAGAAACACGTTTGTGACATCCCACTTATCTTGAACCATTGTGTTTGATTTCATTTGCCTCTGTATTTTTTTCATTTCCTTTTTGATCTGTTAATTGATCCACAGATTATTAGAAGAATGGTGTTCAGTCTCCATGTGTTTGTGTTTCTGTTTTTTCTTGTATTTAATTTCTAGTTTCATACCATTGTGGTCAGAAAATATGCTTGATACAATTTCAATGTTCTTAAATTTATTCAGACTTATTTTGTGACCTATTATGTAATCTACCCTACAGAACATTACATGTGCACTTGAGAAGAATATGTACTCTGCTGATTTGGAGTGGAATGTTCTATACATGTCTGTTAAGTCCACTGATTCTAATGTGTCATTCAATTCCACTGTCTCCTTTTTGATTACATGTCTGGATGATCTATCCATTGATGTAAGTAGGTACTATTATTATGTTACTGTCAATTTCTCCCTTTAGGTCTCTTACTATTTGCTTTATATACTTAGGTGCTCCTATGTTCAGTGCATAGACATTTACAATTGTTATATTAACTTGTTAGACTGATCCTTTTATCATGTAATCCTCTTCTTTGTCTCTTATTTTCTTTGCTTTGAAGTCTATTTGCCTGATATACATCTTGCTACTCCTGCTTTTTTCTTGCTTCTATTTGTGTGGAATGTCTTTTTCAGATTTTAGATCTGAAGTGAGTCTCCTTCAGGCAGCATATACATGGGTCTTATTTCTTTATCCATTCAGCTATGCTATGTCTTTTAAAGCATTTAGTCCCATTACATTTAAGTAATCATTGTTAGGTATGTACTCATTACCATTTTGATAGTTGTTTTCTGGTCGTTTTTATAGTTCTTTCTTCCTCTCTTGCTCTCTTCCCTTATGATGATATTTTTTTTTTTCAGTGCTATGCTTGGATTCCTTTCTCTTTATTTCTTGTGTATCTATTATATGCTTTTGGTTTATGATTACCATAAGGTTCATATAGACCTTCATATATACATAAAACCATCTACATTAAGTTGATGGTTGCTTAAATTTGAACATATTCTAAAAGTACTTTTTTATTATTGTTCCCCCTCTTTTTCTGTATATGATGTTAAAATTTACATGTTTTTATTTTATGTATCCCTTGACTGATTTTGTGTTTAGTTGATTTTACTATTTTTGTCCTTTGTACTTCATACTCTCCTTGTAAGTGATTGGTCTACTACTTTCACTGCAGATTTGTTTTCACTAGGAAAACAATGTAATAAAAAAATTTTTCCATCTAAAGAAGTTCCTTTAACATGTCCTGTAAGGCCAATTCAGTGGTGATGAGTTCTTTTAACATTTGTTTATCTGGAAAATTTTCATTTCTCCTTCAATTTGAATGATAACCTAGCTGGGTAGTGTATTCTTGGTTGTAGATTTTTCCCTTTCAGCACTTTGAATAATGCATGCCACTCCCTTACAGCCTGTAAAGTTTCTGCTGAGAGATCTGCTGATTGCCTTATGGGGCCTTTCCCTTTTGTTCTCTTTATCTTTAATCTTTGCCATTTTAATTACTATGTATCTTGGTGTGGATCTCTTTGAGATCCTTTGTTCATCTTGTTAGGGGTTCCCTGTACTTCCAGGACTTGTATGTCTATTTCCTTCCACAAGTTGGGGAAGTTTTCATCTATTATTTCTTCAAATAGACTTTCTCCCCCTTTCTCTCTCTCTTCTCCTGGGATCCCTATAATGTAGGTATTGTTTTGTTTAGAGTCGTCACAGCGCTCTCTTAGCATCTTCTCCCTTTTAGAAATTCTTTTTTCTCTCTGTTCCCCAGATTGGTTATTTTCCACTACCCTGGCTTCCAGTTTGCTGATCCATTCTTCTTCATATTCAAGTCAACTATTAATTCCCTCCCTTGTATTTTCATTTCAATGACTGTATTCTTCAGCTCTGACTGGTTCTTTTTTATATTTTCTGTCTCTTTGTTGAAGTCCTCCCTAAGATCTATTCTTCTCCCCAGGTCAGTGAGCATCTTTTTAACTATAACTTTGAATCCTTCCTCAGGCAGATTGCCTGTCTGTTTCATTCAGCAGTTTTTCTGATGTTTTGTCTTTTTATCTTGTTTGGAACATATTCCTCTGCCTCCTCATTTTGTCTGTCTTTGTCCCTATATACTAGATAGATCAGCTCTGTCAGCTGGTCTTGATGGTAGTGGCTGTATGTAGTAGGCCTCCTGTGGTGCCTTGAAGCACAAACCCTTTGCTCATCAGAGCTGGGTACTGCAGGGGTGCTTTCTGTTGTGGCTGAGCTGTGATTACTATTGGTGGGTTGTTGACAGGGCCTGCATTCTGCCTGACTGCCGGCAATGGCTGAACCCCACTGCTATGCCTCAGTATGTGATGCCTGGCCATTCTGCAATGCACTGTGGGCAGGGCCACCCTCTGCCTAGTAGCCCGCAATGGCTAACTACTGCTAGGCTGGGCATGTTGGGTGGGGCAGGTCAGTAAGGGAATGCCAGGGCTGAGCAAATGAGGGAGGTGGAGTGTTTCACACCTGTCTCCCACAAGCATCTGGCCAGTTGGTCTGTAGAAGGGCTGGGAAAATGTCATCTGCCAGCCCTTTCTCCTCTATCAAGAGGTCCCCCAGACACCTGCTCCTCTGGCATACTTCCCAAAGGTAGCAAATCCCCTTTTAGCCTGCTGCCTGTGTTGGGTCTCAGAGGAATCAACAGAGTGGGTTGGTCCTCTGTAAATGGAGATTTGGACCCCCACAGCACTCCAACTCTCCCTGGCATCTAGCCCATAAATCTTCAAAGCGCAATGCTATGGGGTCTCGTCTTCCCAGCATCAGGTGTGCCAAGTTCCTGAGAATTTTTCTCATCCCCACTCTGTTCCTCTCTCCCTCCCACTTGTGTGTTGGGATTAAGTAAGGGCTTGGATTCCAGTCAATCATGGCCCTGCCCCTTTACCCTTCTCAATGTGGTCTGCTGCTCTTTTTTACCAGGTGCAGAAGATCTGTTCTTCTGTTTTTCAGTCATTTTCAGAGTTTATTGTATTAGATGTAGCTGCTTCTATATATTGGAGGAGGTTATCACAGAGACTTCCTATTCTGACATCTTCTGCCACTCTCTTAAGTCCACTTAATTCTAAGGTACTAACTAAAGGCATAATCATGTGCTCAATGTGCATCCAAGAAAATAGTAGCTTTAATATTTTGTTATGAAAGTCAAGAATCCTACCCATCAGGCGTGAACCTAGAAAAAAACCCACTGACTGACACATGGAGATGGATCAAGGTAATATTTGCAGATAAGGTTTTCCTCAACAAAAAGTCCAAAGTTTACTATAATTTACAAAAAGAGGCCCCAAAGTTCTACCTACCTTATGAGGTTATAGTGAAAATTAAAAGAGTAAAGGCATATAACTACTTGACACACTGCCTTACACAGCAAACATTCAGTCAACTTTAGTTCTTTTATCATCATCAGAATTATTCTATGCTATCAAATATGCCTGAAAAAACTGCAAGCTGAAAAATTATATAAGAAGATATTAATAATCTTAATGTAGTGCCGATGTAATACTTTATAATGCATATATGCATATATATATAATACATATATAATATATACAATGCAAACAATGTTATTTACTGATGAACTCCTCAAGATAAGCTAGTGGCAAGTAAACAAGCTGACCTTTTATATAGGGTTTTTAGATCTTGACCAATTAATGGAGGACTTCTGCCAAAACTGATGAGTTGGGTTTTGAAGTAACTGATTAAAAGTAATTAGATGGGAGGGCCACTGTCTGTGGAAGCCACTCTAAATTTGAGAAAATAAAACTGTATCATAAGCATCTAGGTAAACACTTATTTGTATGTTCTCTACAGCAGAGAAGCATGAATTTTGCTCACCCAGGAATAATATCAGGTCATTAAGATACACATTATGGAAGAGAATCTGAAACATATGGTATTTTTCCTCCCTTGAAATAATCTAATCTGTCAAGAAATTGTCTTTAATGACTTGGAATTTGGACAGTGGTATTACAAGTCTCATTGAAGTATAAGGAGTCTGTATCTATGGCATAACCAATCCTTGTACATAAGCCAAGGACTGATGAAAGGTCAATAAAATCAACATTTTCAAGGTTCGTAAGAAATTTATTCAAAAACTGATGAAGCTTATATAATGTTGGTCAATAAGTCAAGAGCTGTGCCTAAAACCCAGATACCCTTCCTGAAAAATATTGTCCTGAGAAAACTAGAGCTGCAATTTATCAAAAAGGAAATTGGCCTACATATAGATGGAATAATTTAGAGAGAACAGAAAGCATTTTTTTTATTGGAATCAACCTACATATAATTCCAGACATTATGTTGACTCTAACAGGCAAGAATGTAAGCCTAAAGGATCATGGAGAGCAGTACTGAATATTTCAAAGGCAAATACATTTACCTGGTACTTCCCTTAATCAGAAACTATTACTGGGATCCAGACTCAGGTCTTCAATGTCAGAGCAATTGATGATGGGAGCTTTGCTCAGCATCACTCTTCGATGAGCACTAACAAAGAATCCTGTGGTTTTCATCCCTGGAGACTTAGCTACAAAAATGAAATACTGAAAGCTTCAGAACATGTTTACCACCAACTTGGAATTATAATAAGATTAAAAAGAAATAGTATGGAAGTAGAGACTGGCTGAGATTGGTCCTTTTAGGTACCACAAACTATATATAATAATTTAGATCAATATTGGTTATATAAAAGTAAAAACAAACCACATGATTGAATGATGTATCAATTAGGAGTATTTTAGACTACAAGGAGCAGAAAACATTACTATGATGACTTAAATAATAGGAACTTATTTTTTTCACATAAAAGAAAGCCCAGTGGCATACAGTTGTTGATTCTGCTTTAGTTAACTCCAGACCCTCTAAATTCCCTTTACATTTCACTCACAGATCAGGTTGGTTGCTTCAATTCCAACCATCAGATAACATGCCAACTTGAAGAAAATAAACAGGAGATAAGGTTGCATCTATTGAAGAGTCCAGCTCTAGACCAAGATCCTCTGTGTGATCATTCAGGCCTAACTGTACACAATCACAAGGCTTTTCCTGGCAGGCCTCACAGCAGGAACCTGCCCCCCCACACCAAACTTGGTGGACAGCCAATACATTGCAATTTGCTGGACGTACTTACAGTCAAGGACATAGCCCCATCCCCACTCCACCCTACATAAGCCAGCCATGCTCATACTCACATCTGCATACACACATCTAGCCTAGCGTCTCTGTTCAAGGCCTCCTTATCAGAGGCCTTAGGTGAGGCACTTCTGAGGCACCTCCACAAAACCTCATTACCAGGGGCCTTGACTAACATGTTTTCTCCACTCTGACTCAATACTTTTCTACTCCTTACCCTTCCCCACGCAGATCCATAAAAAAGCCAGGAGCCTTTCTGTTCTGGGTCCCACAGCAATAAAACATTTTCCTCCAATATGTGCTGCATCCACCTGATCCTTGCCCAGTTATGTTCCATGGGAAAAAAATGGAACACAAGGGAGCCAGTGCCACTTTTTGCCTCTTGCTTACAGTGTCACAAGAAATAAATAGACTTGACTGTTTCTTTCAATTTGGCTCATGGTTCTAACTGTCCACCTCAACATCTAGTAGCTAGACACCTTTATCAGTAAGACAAACCTTCCCAGAGACCCTCCAGCAGACTTCTACCATCTTATTGGTCTGAACTGAGATACACATGGCTGTTCTTAGATGAACAGTGTCTACAAATAGGAAAAGGCTTGTCAACTAACCAGCAGTGCCTGCCATAATTTGGAAATGAGTTCTATAGGGAAAAAGTAGGCTTAGGAGTTCAGAAAAGAGAGAAGTGTGCCCTGAGATACAAGGAGATGTTCTCTTATGAAAGAATCATTAGCAGGTCTAGTGCTGGCAAGTAAACTAAGAAATACCTATAAAAGATATGCTATTATCTATCCAACCATGTCAGTAAACATTTATGCCAAACAAGTTGCCTTAATACATGCAGATTACATTTTTATCAAAAGCAAGTAAAAAAATGCTTTATGGAACAAAAGGAAGAAAGCACCATTCTGCAACTATCTCTGCTTTAATTCCCACTGCGATCCACAGGGTAGCCATTCACAAAACAAAACAGCATATGGCCCTGAAAATATATGCTTCTGATCTTACAATGAACAGAATTATCTTTAAATTAAAATATCAAATCAAAAAATCTCCTGAATAACAACCAGTTTAACTTGATGGTTTATTTGTATTTGTTTTAGACTTTTTTGCTGGGAAGAAAGATGGGACACTGGACAAATGGAAAATGTATTCAATAATTGCAACAGTTAAGATCAAAGCAATTATTTTCTCTATATTCCCTATGAGGCACATTTTTCCTGTTCCTAATTAATTGGTAGTGAAGGTCTAAACAAACAGTGGAAATAAAACCAGCAAGTGATTCTTTCACATATCTTGTTACACCTCCTAGGGAGTAACAGGCAATTGGACACCAAAAAAACTCCAGAACCTAGACCTTTCATGCTAAGTCCAAGGAAGCTACCTCAGAAGGAAATCTGTAGTGAAAGCTCCCCTTAAAAATAGTTCCCAGTGTTTAAAGTAGATACTTTTTCCTTCCTGGCCCCCAGTTAGCAATTGGATAGTCCTGCTTATTAATTTATCCAAGTGGCTGTTCCTGAATATTAAAATGTGAGATTCTTTCATCACTCAACTATGCTGGAGATGGAAATAACAAACTCTAAATCCGCAACTATAACCTTTTAAAAGTAAAGAGAATGACAATGGCCCAACAAAAAAAGGAGAAAGGAGGCATTTTAATTAATATGCCTCCCTGTGGCTTTGCCTTTCTTCTTGTATGCTCAGCTGGAGTAATTAGAGGAAAACTTGAGGGGAGGCTACCCCAGAAGCCTCACTCAGCCCTCTCCAGCTGAGTCTCCCTCCATGTTGAAGACTGTCTCTACTGAGAAAAAGACTCAGCGTGATCTCTGATGTACACCTACTCTTGGGGAATAATCCCTCCCAAGAACCGCCATCAAGTATACTGTTCATAAAGCAAAAAAGTAAAAAAATTAAAATGCTACTCACTTTAAAAGAAACAAGAAAGAATCATTTAAGATACCTTCCAAACGTTTAGCATATGCTACAACTTTTTCTTTAAAGATTTCTCCTTCATTTCAGCTTTTTAACATATGACTTTTCATATGATAAAATTCACCCATTTGGAGTATACAGATCAAATGAATTTTAGTAAATTTATACAGTTGTATAGCCATCATCACATTCAAGCTTCAGAATAGTTTCATCACCCCCCAAAATTCCCGTGTGCCCATTTGCCATTAATCCCCACACTTACTCCCAACCTCCTTTCTATAATTTTGCCTTTTCTATAAATTTCATATAAATGCAATCATAAAATATATAGTCCTTTGTTTTCACCTGGCTTCTGTTACTTAGCACATTTTCGGAGTCCATCTAAGCTGTTACCCATATAAGTAGTTTACTCCTTTCTATTGCTGAATGCTATCCCACTATATAGATTATACCACATTTTATCTTTTCCTCACTTGAAGGACATTTGGATTGTCTCCAAATATTTAGAGATGTTATGAGTAATAAAACACTGATATAGGAGTCTTTATGTGGACATATGATTTAATTTCTCTTGGAATATCTAGAAAAGAAATTGCTGGGTCATATGGTAAATATATGTTCACTTTTTCAGGAAAGTGCCAGGCAACTTTTCAAAGTAGCTGCATCATTTTCCACTTCCATCAGCAACATAAGAGTTTCAGTTTCTTGTAATCTCAATAACACTTAGTATTATCAGTCTTTTTTTATTATACATATTTTAGTAAGTGTGTAGTGGTCTCTCATTGGGGTTTTAATTTGCATTTCTCTAATGACAAATAATGTTGAACATCTTCTCGTGTGCTTATTTGCTATTCACTGATATTTTTTAATGAAGTATCCATTCAAATTTTTACCCATTTTTTAATTGGGTTGTGTGTCTTCAGATTATTTATTGCAAGAAATTTTTTCATTCTCAGGATACAAGTCCTTTATCAGATACATAACTTGCAAATATTTTTCCTTTTTGTGTGTGTTTATTTTTATCTTTACATCTTTTTAATTCTATCTTTTGTAAAGCAAACATTTTAATTTATCTTTCATTATTCAAGTAGGAATCCAAGGTCACAAGTATCTTCTCCCCTGTTTAATTCTAGAAGTATGACATTTTTAGCTCTTGCATTTACACCTATGATCCATTTTGAGTAGAACTTTGTGTATGGTGTGAAGTAAAGGCCTTTTTTTTTTTTTTTGCATATAGACACCCAATTGTTCTAGCACCATTTGTTGAAAAGATTCTCTTACCCCAGTAAATTACCTTGCAAATTTGTCAAAAATCAAGTGGTCATAAAAGCGTGGATTTATTTCTGGACTCTTTGTTCTGGCTCCACTAACCTATAATTTATGATGCTAATGCCACAGTACCTTGATTATTGTAGCTTCATAATAAGCTTTGAAAACTAGAGAGCATAAGTCCCCCAACACTGTCCTTCTTTTTCAAAATTGTTTTATTTTTATTTATTCTAGGCACTTTTTATTTCCATTTAAGTTTTAGGATCTACCTGTCAATTTCTATGAAAAGCTTACTAAAAGTGTGATAGGGATTCTCCTGGATCTACAGAACAATTTGAGAAGAACTGCCATTTTAAGTAAATTGAGCCTTCCAATCCATGAACATAGTACATCATTCCACTTATTTAGGTCTTAATTTCTCTCAGTAACATTTTGTAGTTTTCAGCATACAGTTTTTGCTGTTTTTAGTTAAATTTGTGCCTCTTTTATTCTTTTTGATTCCACAGTAAACAATATATTTCATTAATTTCTTTAAATTGCCAATATATAGAATAATAATTGATTCTTGTATATTGACCTTGTACCTTGAGACCTTGCCAAACTTGATTATTAATTCTAGTAACTTTTTGGCAGATTCTTTAAGATTTTCTACATATAAATCATACTGTCCATGACTAAAGATAATTTTACTTATTACCTTCAAATCTATATAACTTTAATTTCTTATTCTTCCTTTATTGAACTAAGTAGAATCTCCAGTGCAGTGTTAAATAAAAATGGCAAGAGCAGGCATCCTTGTCTCTTTTCAAATCTTAAGGGCAGAAAACATTCAAGCTTTTAATATTAAGCATGATAGTACTTATAGTACTTTATCAGGATGAGGAAATTCCTATCTAGTCTTAATTTGTTGAGAACTTCTATCATGAATGTATATTGGACACTTAAAAAAAATTTTACATCTGTTGAGGTAACCATATGGTTTTTGTCCTTTTTTCTATTAATATTGTGTTAACAACCTTATTTTTGTTAATAGATCAACCTTGTAGTATAAGAAGCTTAGAACTTACCACTCCATCCTAACAAGTAAAAATCTGAAAAAATGAAAGACCGATAACTCTTCTTAGATCTGTCAGAAAAGTGATGCCACAGGATAAACTGCTGCCCCCAAAATTGGAGAGAGATAGGTAGATACAGAGGGTCACAACTTAATTGGAGCAGAAACCCAGGAGTAGAAAAGTCCACAGGAACCAGAACTTAATTTACAATTACTGGAAACCCAGTGTGGCCAAGTCTGAGAGATTATAAACTCCAGGTGGACCCAGCATCAGGGGGCCCCCACACTTTTGTGAATTCTACCTCCAGGAGTTCTACCATGTTCTCATGGATAATATTGATGAAGAATCATCTCATGCTTCTGGTATGGGGAAGGGAAAAGGAACCATTTTGAAATACACAAGATCACCCTGTTCTTCTCAACTAAGGCCTGCCCCCAGGAGAAACAATTTTACCAGAACCTAATCTGCTGAGGTTTAACTAGAGCCTAACATACCTGGGGGAAGGGAAGTACCAAACTCCAGCTCCCTCTAGCCATCCTGTCCCACCTGAGGGGGGGAAAAATCTAGGAAACTCTGAAGAAGTTCACACTCCAGGGCCTGTGAGTCAAAGACACCAAAAGACTCCCCACACCTTAGTACATTACTAAGCCCTACTTACTACAATTCTTGTCACTCAGGAAGAAATCATGGCTGCATTCACAAAAAATTAAAAGACATACTAAAAGGCAAAAAGCACAGTTTGAAGACACTGAACAGCATAAGAATGAGCAGGAATGTTGGAATTATCAGATGAAGATTTCTTTTTAATTATTAGTATATTAAGGGCTTTAATGGAAAAAAGTAGACAGTATACAAGAACAAAGGGATAATGTAAGCAGAGAGATGGAAATTGTAAGAAAGAATAAAAAGGAAATGCTAGAGCTCAAAAACACTGTAACAGAAATGGAGAATGACTCAGATGTGCTCATTAGTACACTGGACACAGCTGAAGAAAGAGGATATGACAATAGAAACATCCAACTGAAAAGCAAAAAGAAAAAAGACTTAAAAAAAATATCCAATAACTACAGGACAATGTTACAAAATGTGTAACATATGCTTAATGGGAAAAATTAAAGGAAAAGAAAGATAAATCAACCTTGCATTCCTAGAATAAATACCATTTGGTCATGGTAATAATCTTTTTAATATGTTGCTAGACATATTCCAGTCACTAATATTTTGTTAAGGAGTATTAGTTCTATGTTTATGTGCAATATTGGTCCATAGTTGTTTTTCCTTGTGATGTACCAGGGTATGGTATCAGGCTTTGGTATCAAGGTAACACTGGCTTCAATAAATGAGTTGGGATGAATTTCTCTCAGATCTATTTTCTCAAAGAGTTTGTGTAGAATTGATATTATATTTTCCTTAAATATTTTGTGGGATATACTTCCTTTGATGATTCAATTTAATAAATCTTTATTTGGTACCTGTGAGATATGTAGTTCTCTTTGTGGAAGTATAATTTCCTATTTTTATGGAGTTTACAATCTAATATAAAGATAAAAATGCCATATCCACATCAATCATGCTATAACACAGAGTACTACTTGATTATGTACAAGGACCACAGTGGACAAAGCACTGAACTGAACTTATATTCAAATTCAGTTTCTGTCATTATCTGGTAGATGGGTCTTAATCACTCAAACATCCTAAGCAACAGTTTCCTCATTATAAACAGAGTGTTACACAAGAAGATCTATAAGATCCTCTAGTATTTAAATTATTTGGTCTATGATGAAAGCACAAAAATGAATTTTACCACAAATGACAATCTGAGAAAAATGTTATAATTCATAACACAGACAAAATGGTATTCCTAATTTGTATGAAGATACTAGAAATAAAGAAGAAACTCACAATACAGTAGAAAAATAAAATCTAGTTGCCAGAAAAAGAAACATGAATGATCCTTAAACACATAAAAGTTGCTCAACATATCAAAATCAACTTCATTCTATCAACAACCAACTAGAAAAAGTAATTTAAAAAATATAAACATTCAAATAGCAATAAAAGACACTAACTATCTAGGAATTCATATAATAAGTTTTGTGTAAGACCTCTACACTGAAACTACAAAACATTGCTGAGAAAAATTAAAGAAGGCTTAATAAATATTCATGGATTGAAAAACAGAAATGTTAAAATGTCAGTTTTTCTCAAAATTTATTCATAAATTCAGTGCAATCCAAATCAAAATTCCAGCTGAGAGTTTTCCTGCATATTCTAAATTTTATATGGAAATGCAAAGAATGTAGAAGAGCAAATACTGAAGAAGAATAAAATGGGTGATTTACACACTCAGGTGTCAATACTTAGAAACAGCTACAATAATTAAGGCAATGTGCAATGTGTACCAATGGAACAGAATAAAGAGCCTAGAAATAAACTCACACATATATATATATGGTCACCAGTTTATAGAAAACACACCACTGAAGTTCAGAGGGAAAAGGATGATCTGCTCTCTCCCTCCATAAATGGTGCTGGACCACTAGATATGTATATAGAAAAAAAAATGAACCTTGACCCTTAAATACCACAATGCATAAAAAAATTAATTAAAAAAAGCCAGAGGCCTAAATGTGAAAGATGGAATAATAAAGCCTCTAGAAGAAAACATAAGAGAACATTTTCATGACCTTGGGATAAGCAAATAGTTCTTAAACGGGATACAGGAAACACCAACCATTAAAAAAGACTGATGCAGACTTCTGGGAAGATGGCGGTGTGAGCAGGGCGGCAGAAATCTCCTCCCAACACTATATTTATCTACGAAAACACAGCAAATACATCTATTCCTAAAAGACAGACGAGAATACACAGGAAAGCACACAGCGTGCAGCTACACCTGAGAGAACTCGGCACCCCAACAGGCGGGTAAGATACGGAGCCGCGACCCGGCGGGACCCGAGCACTCCTCCATGCCAGCGCACCGGCGGGAGGAGAGGATTCAGAGCCGGGAGGGAATGGAAGTACACCCCGCGAAGTAGCCAGCCCCGGGGAGCCCCGGTGATCTGCACGGGGAGCGCTGACCCACATTGCGCAGTGCAGCGGAGATTGGAGAGACAGAAGGGCAGGAACTGAGCAGGGAACGCACCAGAGTGCTTGCAGCCGGCTCCCGGGAAGGTAAAAAAAAAAAAGCGCACACTTTCTTCAGCGGTCTTAAAGAGACAGGAGCCCAGCGGAGGAGCCGGATCGCCCCAGCACACTGAGCCCAGCAGGCTGGGAGTCCTGGGGAGTTTCAGACGCCTTAGCCGGAGGCTGAGGAAGCGTAGCCATACTTACACTTCTCACTGAGATCAACAGCCTCCTAGTCGTTCCCACCTCTGCCAGAGCGATAAAGAGCCCTGCGGAGCGGTGCGGCCACAGCTGTGGAATAGTGGGGCAATAGCGCCACCTACAGCATTCCCACAGAATCTACGTCCGGTGGGTGTTTTTTTTGTTTTGTTTTGTTTTTTGTTTTGTTTTTGTTTTTTCTTTCTTTTCTTTCTTTCTTTCTTCTTTTTTTTCCTTTTTTTTCTCTTTTTTTTTCTTCTCTTTTTAAAGTCTTAAAGAGCCCAGCTAACATACGTGGCAACTATCAGTGACCAATTCCATAGCCATGAAAAAACAGAGGAATATGGTTCAGACCAAAATCAACCAGACAACCCCAGAGAGGGAGTCTGAAGGGATGCAAATGCAGTCTTCCTGAAAAAGAATTCAGAATAAAAGTCATAACCATGCTGATGGACCTACAGAGAAATGTGCAAGAGCTGAGGGAGGAAGTGAGGGAACTGAGGAAAGACAATGCAGAAATCAGACAAGCGATCGACGGGCTTAACAGCAGAATGGATGAGATGCAAGAGACTGTTAATGGAATAGAAAACAGAGAACAGGAGTACAGAGCAGCTGAGGCAGAGAAAGATAAAAGGATTTCTAGGAATGAAAGAATATTAAGAGAACTGTGTGACCAATCCAAACGGAACAATATTTGCATTATAGGAGTACCAGAGGAAGAAGAGAGAGAAAAAGGGATAGAAAGTGTCTTTGAAGAAATAATTGCTGAAAACTTTCCCTCGCTGGGGAAGGAAATAGTCTCACAGTCCACCGAAGCTCTTAGATCTCCCAACACAAGGGACCCAAGGAAGACAACACCAAGACACATAATAATTAAGATGGCAAAGATCAAAGATAAAGACAGGGTATTAAAGGCACCTAGAGAGAGAAAAAAGATCACCTACAAAGGAAAACCCATCAGACTATCATCAGACTTCTCAGCAGAAACCTTTCAGGCCAGAAGACAATGGCATGATATATTTAACGTTATGAAACAGAAGGGCCTCGAACTAAGAATATTGTATCCAGCACGATTATCATTTAAATATGATGGAGGGATTAAACATTTTCCAGACAAACGAAAGTTGAGTTTGCCTCTCATAAACCACCACTACAGGATATCTTAAATGGACTGCTCTAGATGGAAGCACTCCTAAGGCTAAAAAGATGTCACCAGAGAAAATAAAATCAGCAAAGAAAGCAGACCATCCAAATACTAACTAAAGGCAAAGAATAAAACACCTATTATGGAAAGAATGGAGGAGGAGGAATAAGAAGGGAGAGAAATAAAGAAACATCAGACTGTGTTTACAATAACTTAACAAGAAAGTTAAGTTAGATTGTTAGATAGTAAAGAAGCAAACCTTGAACCCTTGGTAACCACGAATCTAAAGCCAGTAATGGCAATAAGTACATACCTATCAATAATCACCCTAAATGTAAATGGACTGAATGCACCAATCAAAAGACACAGAGTAACAGAATGGATAAAAAAAGCAAGACCCATCTATATGCTGCCTACAAGAAACTCACCTCAAATCCAAAGATATACACAGACTAAAAGTGAAGGGATGGAAAGATATTTCATGCAAACAACAAAGAGAAAAAAGCAGGTGTTGCAGTACTTGTATCAGACAAAATAGACTTCAAAACGAAGAAAGTAGCAAAAGATAAAGAAGGACACTACATAATGATAAAGGGGTCAGTCCAACAAGAAGATATAACCATTATAAATATATATGCACTCAACACAGGAGTGCCAGCATATGTGAGACAAATACTAACAGAATTAAAGGAGGAAATAGACAGCAATGCATTCATCTTAGGAGACTTCAACACACCACTCACTCCAGAGGACAGATCAACCAGACAGAAAATAAGTAAAGACAGAGGCACTGAACAACACACTAGAACAGATGGACCTAACAGACATCTACAGAACTCTACACCCAAAAGCAGCAGGATACACATTCTTCTCAAGTGCACATGGAACATTTTCCAGAATAGACCACATACTAGGCCACAAAGAACCTCAGTAAATTCAAAAATATTG
>JAVSCE010002073.1:0-66220 GCA_032199065.1 Smutsia gigantea
TTTTTACCACACAGAAAAATAGAATTGGATTATAATTCAGTAATCATAACATATTCTCATTGTTCATAACTATTTAAAAAAATAATAGTTTTCTATCTTGAATAACATAGTATGAAAAAATCAGGAAGACAGACAGTATGACTGTAAATATTGAGATATTAGTGTTTTATTTGTGTTACAATGCAAAGTGATTGGGCTTTCTCTTTGCAATAGAGTACATTTGATCTGCTTTATATTTAGAATTTTTATGACTGCCATCATTAAGATATATAAATGATCTCTCCACTCTGTTCCCATACAATTTGTTTGCAGTATTTTTATGCTTTATTCTTTGTTTTTTCTAATACGCCTAATTTCTCTGATTTGAACCTCTAAATTGCCATGCAAAAAAACAAGTGTTTTTAATAAGTGCCTTTTTTGTGTTGATATGTAGAGGGGGTGCATAATATCTCACATATGCATTTCTCCTCCTGGGGGTATAGCTCCTTGTTGAATATGGAGCATCCACTTGTTAATCATTTTCAGCTCCGAGTGTTCTGATGGGCTTCATTAGCCTGGAGGAAGGTGTTCTTCAGCATCTGCATTACTAGGGCAGTTTCACCTAACACCTACCAGAAGCTTCTTTTTATTTATTTTAGTTGAATCTTCTTTTCATGTATTTAAATATCTTTCATTGAGTATAAAAACATATCCATGATCTAGACAAGAAATTCTTTCAAACTAGATTGTATCCTAAGATATAATTACAAAATGATGAGACTCATATTTTTAAAGCAGCCACAATAGACACTGTACCTCCAAGTAAATCACCTTTAGAAAGTGATACATATAATCCAATTTTATTACTATTGCTCAAATAATTTTTGGAAACTCTCTTTTGAACTCTTTTTCAGAATCTGTGTTTGAAATTACATCAGTTATTCCCTTACAGTCTCATAACTGTGCTGTCATACTCATCAAACTTTCATCTGATAAGTATGCCTTCAAAAACAAAGATTTGAAAATATTAACAAAGTGTGTGTGTGTATATCTGTAGGTATGAAATACAGGTCAGTTTACAACTTTGAAATCAGTTTACAGCTTTTGAAAGATGATCACACTGTATTAAAGTTAAATTTCATAAAATAACACAAGTTAGTGGCTGCTTTCTCTTCTGTTACACAAGTCCAGTTTTCATTTATCTTTTATTTAAATTTTGTAATACAGAGAAGATTCCTAAACTGATTATACCAATACTTTTGTTCATGTCCTTTAAAAAATTAAGATATTTACATTAGCAAATTGCTACAAATGAACTAATCTATATAAACTTTAATTTATTAACTATAAGGAATATCAAATCAGGCTCATTCTCATAAATTTCCTTATTCCTCTTCATTTATTTTGTCTTATTAGTTATTATTTTACCTCTCTAGAAATACCATCTATTTATCAAATTAATGAAATCATTGTAAGAATTAAAACAGGTCCAGAAATGGAAAATGTTATTAAATGGGATCAAAATCAGTCAGGAAATGACACAGTGGATATCTTGTAGTTATACAGGGGCTAAAATGAATCAAAATCACAATTTACTGTTTTTGTTTATACTGTCTCTGGAGACAGGTTCTTGTTCTAGTTGCAAGAAAGAATTCAAGAATGGATACAAAAAGCCATTAAGCATTAAGAATTTAGTTGAAGAATACAATTCAGAAAAAGACTAGTGTACATCTGGGAATTGAGGGTGTGCGCAGACCCAGAGGGCTTGCACCCAGAAAACAATAGGGAGCCTTTTTTATGTGAAGGGAGATGAATATTCACTAAGTGAGATTAGGTTTCAAAGGGAAGAGTCCTCCCTGGAGTTTGGTCTTCCTCCACCCTCATGTCTGGAGGGTGTTTTTACTGTAAACGGCTCCCTTCAAAACTGTTATGCATGGGGAGCTGTGATTTTCACTGTGTTAGTGAATGTATACTGTATGTTTGGAGATGAAGTTAAAGTCAACTTCTCCTCATAATGGAACCAGCCAGTTTGGGCCAGTCTGTTACCTACACACCCACTCCCCAGCCCAGGGGACCAGCTTGTACAGAATGTGTAGAATGTAATCAAGCATCCCACCCCTTCCCTGCTTATGTCTGGCTATCTACCTGCTATAACAAAACCAGCTCATAAAGAAAGCTTGAATTTTTTTTCTTCTCTTGCCTGAGGGGAAATTTTTAACTGTTTTGTTATTTTTTTAATATCAAAGAAAGGATTCAGTTTGGGTTTATTAAAAGTAGCTATTAATACTGAGTTAACTCATAATAACAAAATATCATAATTAGAAAAAAATGGAATTTTCAGGTGAATATAAAAGGTAAAATCTTCTTAATAATCAGCTGTGTTAAAACAGTAAATTACAAAAGCCATACTGTTCTTCATATGTTTATAAAGTTAAAATTGTATAATTTACTTAAATGTAAAACTTCATTTGTGATCTATTAACATCTGATCCTCACTGATAGTTTTGATAGAGGCTTCTAAGTGGATGCAATAGTTTATAACAGACTTACTGTGACGTCTGTGTTGCCCAACAGAAATGAAGATAATCATTATTTGGTACACCAGAGCTTCAACCTGTTCCCTGAATATTTTGTTATGTTGTTTTAAATGATTGGTTTGGTCATTGAGGAAGTATACCTAAGAACACTAATAATCTACACATACGATAGAACACTGGCTAGCAGTAGTAAAGATTTAAAATTATAGTTTTACATACAGGTTTATAAATAAACATATACATATATATAGTTCAAAACAAATATATATTTGTACAGCTAAACACAGGACACAGAGTGCTAAAATATTTTTCTAACTTTTGAAATATTCAGTTTTAGTCCTATAAAAGCATTACTTCTGTTTCTGTTGAATTTTGTGATTTTCTTAGCTGTGCTATGGATTTTTTTAAATCTCTGCTGTTTTCTTGTGGAGTTTAATTTCTGCATGGCTGACTGTGCTCAATTATTCTACAACTCATGCATTTAGAAATGGAATCTCTTACTATATTATTCTCTAATGAACAAGAAATGCTTTGCATTCTGATCTTAGCATTTTATTTCCTTAGGGTCTGAAGTAGAGTTTCACAGCCTCCTTCTTGTTTGCTTTACATTTGTTACAAATTTCCTCTTTTTTTATACAGACATGCACATTTTCCCTCTAGTGCCTGGAGCAACTTTTCTAATTATTTTATCAAATAAAGTCTTGTTTATATATATATATGCTGAGTAGGCGTAAATATAAAACCTAATATATAAGGACAAAAAAGTTCATTGCTACAATCTCTAACAAAGAGAAAGAAGTCAGTATGTATAGATCCTCAGTAGAATAGGGACGAAATCATTGCTTCTAAAGATTTAGCTTCAGTCAATTTACTAAGACATTAGTGAAAAGACCAAATAGTGCTTACTTATTTTCATATAAAACAAAACTTCCTTATTGATAGATGAGTTGTAGTGATGCTGGACTGTGAGGAAAATGGTTGTTATTTAAATCTCTATTGTATATAGACAGTATTTTTTTCACGTTTTTGTTAAGATGAACTTCACTCTAGTGAAGATCATGGTACCTGTAGGGAATTTGGGAAATTATATACTCCATATCTTTATCTTTAGGCAACTTTAAGAATTAAACTCATAAGGGGAAAAAATAATATCTTTATATCTTTACCTATATACCTATAAATGTAGGTATGGTTATAAAATCCATCATCTTTCCCCAAAAGTATAAATCTGCACTTGAGAGGAACAGTTAAAAATCATTAAATTTTGTTATCAGGAATTCATGAAATAACTAAAATCCTTCATAGTACAGCTTGAAGATATTTCTTTAGTAGTAATGTTAATACCAAGCAAGGCATACATTCTAAAAACTGTTATTATATATTGTGACATGGTGTTCTTAGTTGTAACAGAAAAGTCAATTTAATGTTGCTTAAATACCAAGGGATTTTATTGGCTCACAGAATTGAGAAAGAGTATGAAGTCACTAAAAACCTGGTTTTGTTTTTCTTTCCCCTCTCTTTCTGCTCTCTCTTTTGTGGTATAAAATTTATCTTCACCTTCACATGGTTTCCCTTTTGGTAGTGATATGCGGCGCAGCTGTTGTGGCTGTGTGCAGCTTTTCCCTTGTCCAGAGAGGACAAGGAAACAACCTTAGTTCCCATGCCTTTAAAGCAAGAGTCCTGATATCCACTCTAATTGGACAGGCTTAGATTCCTTCTGCCACCCCCTGGAAAAAACAACCCATCAAGACCCTCCCCTGGAGCATGAGGTTGGTTTTTACTTTCTCTCAAGATAAGGAACCCCGTGGCTGAGGGGCAGATACTGAACAGGAATCAGGATATTTCTTAGGAAGAAAAAAGGGGGAAATAATTAGTAGGTCTATGATCAGTAAAGCCAACAGGAGGTAACCATTATAACATCTCTGTCATTTGTAACTATCTTCTTAGCTTTTCTCCTACACTTCAGTATATTTATCATGTTACTTTATAAAAATTCCAGTGAGGCCCTGGGAATCTGATCGCAGAGAATAAACTTGAGGCATATCTCAGTAATATCAAAGTATATTCACATTTACAGTGTTATACATTGCAACTTTTAAAATATCAACATAACCATATCTTTTATGTTTTTTCTCATGTGCATAAACATATTTTTCATGTTTGCCAAAACTGTATATATGCATTATCTGTGCTGAACTAATCTTTCCACTTTGCTTTAATGATCGGTTTCTACAGAAACTACTAAATTTATCCAGCTCAATTTCTTAGGGGCTGCTGACTATAATCCTCCTCTCCCATATTTCAGAAATGACAGTCATGTTAAATTTCATTGCCCAGAAAATTCCTAAGAGTATTTAATAACATCATTAGTTAGGCTACCTCAGGCTGATATTATCTTATTAGAGATTAAAACAATTTTTATGATGAAAAAATATGTGATGAGAACACAATAATTTTACGTTTAAACTATTAGAGAATGGCCATTCAAATTTAATCAACTTTAAGCTTGGAAAAAGTAAGTGACTTAATCTTTCCATATATGTTGCTATAGCATTAAAGATTCAACTTTTTGAAACACCTCAATAATAATATTGAAAATAACTCCAGAGCTGTAAATCAGATTCTGATTTTGTGTTTGTAGAAATTTCATGATGTTATTTCAGTTAATAGTTTGATTTTCTGCTGCTGACCTTTAGAATGCTGGGAGAAAAACCAAAAAAATGAAACCCAAGTTAATGTTATGCTCAAGTTCTGAAAAAGTATTACAATTTAAAATAGAAGAAGTAATAAAAGTATATTAAGTGGAAAAGGAGAGTGTATCAGTCAGGGTTCTCCAGAGGAGCAGAACCAGAGAATATATATGTATATATATATAAAAGTAGAAAATATATAAAACAAAGATTTATATTAAGGAATTGGCTATTGAGATATGGATGTTGGCAAGTCTGAAGTCTGTAGGGTAGGCCAGCTGGCTGGAAACTCAGGCATGATTTCTATATTACAGTCTTGAGGCAAATTTCTTCCTTCTCAGGGAAACCTCTGTTTTTGCTCTTAAGACAATCAATGGATTGGGTAAAGCCTGTCCACTTGACGGAGGATAATCTCCTTCGCTTAAAGTCAACTGACTGTAAATGTTAACCACATCTACAAAATACCCTCACGACATCTAAACTAGTATTTGAATAAGCAGCTGGATGAGTGGGCCTAGCCAAGCCAACACATAAAACTTCACCATCTCAGAGAACGCAAGTAAAAATTACACAATTCCCAGTGTTTAGTGACAGTGCACGTAGCCCCACTCTCTGTGCATGCTTCAACTTGGAGGCTTTTTTGCTTTCTAATCCTCCCTGCATGTGCTGGATTTGTCTTTTAAGACCCTGACCCATGGCCTGGATTGATTTATTTTCTGTCCTAAGTTTCAAAGTTGACCCTGAATTTTAGATTCAGCCAGGTGGGAAAGACTGTAAAAGCAGCTAGATTGATGCAGAATGTATTTTTTTAAGTACAAATTTTCAACATGTATGGAGGTAGGGGGATTTTCATTTCCTATTTTATTCTTTAAAAAAATGTCTACAAGTTCTTTAAATTACTATAGTATTCAGCTCATCATTTTTCAAATAGGTAAAATTTTGCACGTGTATTAGGTGTAGTTTTATAACAGAAAACTTGAATAGCTATGTATTACCTTTACAATTGAAAGAAATGTATGCTATTAAAACTATTTGTAAGTGAATATAAAGGCAGAGTTTGCTACAGTAGAACAAGCACAAGTTTCTCCAGAGAACCTTGAATTTGAATCCAGCTTCTGTTATTTATTCATTATGTAACCTTGGGCATATCTCTTCCTATACTTTAAAATTCAGTGTTCTCTTTAAGGAGGACTGTATATATTTTATTAGCTGTATTGCTTTACTGTGAAAATTAAGTAAAATACTATACATGGAACATGCAGCATATTGCCTAACAATCATAAACAAAATCACAATAATAAGAATAAAATAGGAAATGACTGCCTTCATCCATATTGAATGTGAGCTTTGATGATGCCCACTACATCCTATCCTTACCAGATCCTTTCAGCCTCTTTTTCAAAATATAAATACATCCCTATCTAATCACTGCTTGCCATTATCTCTGCCACCACTCAAGTCCGAGGGAGCATCTTCTCGCCCTTGGTTTATTATGCAGCAGTCTCCCCCGTGGCCTTCTTGTGGTACCCCTGGCCCTTCTGCAGTCCCTTCTCAATGGAGAGGCTGGAGTGATTCTTTCAAAGCTGTGAGATCCATCGCTCTTCTGCCCTAAGTCCTGTAATAGCTCTTATCTTGCCCTCCAGAAGATTGAAGATTGAACCTGGATTTAATGTGCACCCTTCTCTATTCCCTCCCTGGCTGCATTTCCTACTACTGCCACCTTTTCCTTCCTTTTCAAAAAAACACAAAAACATAAACCCTGGACACATCCTGTCTTCTGCAGGGCTTTGCACTCACACATCTGTTGTCTGGCTGCTGCTCCGGTAGGTAACTGCAGGACCACCCTACCATACCCTTCCTTTCTTGACCCAAAGATGCCTTCTCATAAAGGCCTTCTCTTTGTCTATAAACAGATCCCACCTCCACCTTGTCATGGTCCGTGCTCTGCTTCATTTTTTTAATGCTAACGCTGGCAGCACAGTCTATGTATGTAGCTTGGTTATTGTCTGTCCTGGCTTAATATAAACTCCCTGAGGGATGAGATTTTTTTTTTTTGGTCTTTTTAATTCACTACTGAATTCCCAACTGTTAGAACAAGAGTTTGGTATATGGGAGATGGTTAGTAAATGTTTGTTGTGTGATTGAATCAGTGAATAAAATAAGCCACACTGATTTTATGCTGATTTAAAGCATTGTTAACCAGAGAACATACACAGTTCTTTCTTGTATGATAGAAGAAAGAGAGGGGTGATGATAGATATATTGCTGAGTTGAAGAAGTAAATAGATATAAGGATAATGATAATAATTTGATAAGAATCTTAAAGATGCTTTAAAATTACTTAAATCTTTTGACAAAGAAAAATGCCATTACATTCATTTTTGTTTTTCTGCTTTTGCTGCAGTAGAATAAAATATGTTTTGCTTAGAAGTTCTATCAGCACTGCCAGTAATTTAGCCATTATTAGTAATTACTGTATGGAAACTGCAGCAGTGATTTTAAGAAACCTCAAACCTACAACAACTGCAGTGTAGTGCTGGCCATGGAGAGGAGAGAGGGTGGGCTCAGGTCAAGGAGGCAGCACCTAGTGCAGCCCTTGCACATGGCTGGGCAGGCCTGCAAGGCCGCTGGGCTTCCTGAGTTTGGACTCCAAGAGAAATAAGAAAGTGCCTGCATTTTTCTTTCTTTTTTTTTTTGTATAATAACTTATTCATTGGTGCACTGAGTCATATCTCACTAAGCTCTTAGACATTTTTTAATAATTTTATCTTCAAAGTTTAGTGAATAGCTTTTTTTAAGTCTTTGAGTAATACATTTAAAAATAAAATAGAATGTACCTGGGTGTAGTGTTTTGGAGATAAACCTTTTTTTTAAAAAAAAGACACTTACCCAAAGCAGATCTTCAACTGCTAGAATTCACTAGATATAGACATATATTCCATATCTATTCAGCTAATTGTATCTCTAAACATAAATCTAAGTAAGAAAATAATCCATGTTTTTTTTACCCAATTTAAATATGTTACAACATTGGTGAGTATTTTGAAATCTTCATAGAAGCTTTTGAAAAAGAGTGAACAATCCAGTTCTCAAAATAAAAACAAAGAGTAAGAACTGTGCATATCAGCCAATGGTTTGTGCCAAGGTTTCAGTTGTTCTTCACAGGATGTTATGGTATCTGTTTGAAAATGAGGCCCTCTGAAAAACTATTTCATCCCATAACTTAGTGTTCTTTAACGTGTTGGGAGGAGTTATGCAAGTACTAAGCTGCTAATATGAACACAGTTATAAATAAGAATGATTAGAAAGTGAATAGATAGGAATATTTCCCCTCATAATTTAGTATTCTGCACTTTTACCTATTTAAACACATATTTTACATTAAATTTTATTCATAAGATCATCAAGAAACCACTGAAAATTATGATCCACATCAGATTCCTATGGTATGCTAATCCTTATTCTAATACTATTTAGGCAGAACTCAAGGAAGCTGTCTAACTTTCAAGACTTCTAAGAATTTATAGAGCTATAGAAGAAGGAGTTTTTTAAGTAACTTTAGTTTTCAGATTGTGATTTTTTTTTCAGTCTCTTTTGTTTCTGTCATCCAGTTACTCTGTGCTCCCTGACATTTGGGTGAGCGGTAGGAGGTTGAGAGATAAAACTATTGATTCACACTAATTTTATTTTTATTCTGGAATTGAAGGAACCAGTGAAAGCTGGGTCCTTCAGGCATTCTTTGATTTCACTCCGTACAACCTGTACCTGGTTGTTATGACCTGTCACTCCATGTTTCTTCTCCCTAGGTGGCAGAACAGTCTCTTTTAATCCGAACATCTGTGTTAGTCTCACTTCAAAGCTATAGCTCACATTTGTCTATCTAAAGTATGCTTTCCATTCCTTTCATATCTCCAATACCTATTCATCTTTTCACACTCATCTCGGGTCTTACATCTCCCATTTGCTGTAACCCACACTGACTGTTCTTTTCCTAAACTCCAACCTATGTATCTGTTAGGAATGTTCTTTATGGCTGGGGACTGAGATTAGTGCGAGTGGGGAAGGGGTGCATTCTCTGCAAGAATACAGGAACTTCAAAACTGCCTTTCAATAATTTATATTTCTTTGAGTATGAAAGAAGGGATAGAATAGAGATTAGGGAAGCAATAATTTCTATCCTGAAAGGGATTTGAGTCAGCCAATATAATTCAAAGAAGGTGGAACTAACCTTAACCTTGATATAAGTGGAAACTCTATGTTCTAAGAAATGAGTTCTGGGTAAAAAATTAGATAGCAACTATAATAATATATATATATTATTTTAAAGTTATGTGTGTTTAAAAAACATAGGAGAGAGAGCCCATGCAGATATAAACCCACACATACATGGTCAATTAATATACAAGAAAGGAGCCATGAATATACAATGGGGAAAAGAGCCTCTTCAACAGCTGGTGTTTGGAAAACTGAACAAATACATATAAGAGAATGAAATTGGATTATTGTCTAACTCTGTACACAAAAGTAAACTCGAAATGATCAAAGACCTGAATGTAAGTCATGAAACCATAAAACTCTTAAAAGAAAACATAGGCAAAAATCTTTTGAATATAAGCACAAGCAACTTTTTCCTGGACATGTCTCCTGAGGCAAGAGAAACAAAATAAAAAATGAGCAAGTGGGACTACATCAAACTAAAAAGCTTCTGTACAGCAAAGGACACCATCATCACAACAAAAAGGCATCCAACAGTATGGGAAACTATATTCATAAATGACTCATTTGATAAGGGGTTAATAACCAAAGTATATAAAGACTCATACGCCTCAACACCCAAAAACAAATAACCCAATTAAGAAATGGACAGAGGATCTGAACAGACAATTCCAAAGGAGAAATACAGATGGCCAACAGGCACATGAAAATATCCTCCACATCACTAATCATCAGGGAAATGAAAATTAAAACCACAATGAGATATTATCTCACACCAGTTAGGATGGCCACTATCCAAAAGACAAGAAACAACAAATGCTGGTGAGGATGTGGAGAAAGGGGAACCCTCCTACGCTATTGGTGAGAATGTGAATTGGTTCAACTGCTGTGGGAAATAGTATGGAGCTTCCACAAAAAACTAAAAATAGAAATTCCATTTGACCCAGGAATTCCACACTAGGAATTTACCCAAAGAAAACAATATCCCTTATTCAAAAAGACATATGCACCCCTATGTTATTGCAGCACTATTTACAATAGCCAAGATATGGCAACAATCTAAGTGTCCATCAGTAGATGAATGGATAAAGAAGAGGTGGTACATATACACAATGGAATATTATTCAGCCATAAAAAGAACAGAAATCCTCCCATTTGTCACAACATGGATGGGTCGAGAGGGTATAATGCTCAGTGAAGTAAGCCAGGCAAAGAAAGACAAATACTAAGTGATTTCACTTACTTATGGGGAATAAAAACAAAGCAAAACAGAGGGAACAAAATAGCAGTAGACTTATAGACACTGAGAAGAGACTAGTGGTTACCAAAGGGGAGGGGTTGGGGAGGGGTTGGGGAGGGTGTGGGCGGAGGGGGAAGAGGATTAAGGGCATGATAATTCAAAATCACAATATAAATTGGTCAAACAGATGGTAGTGCAGCACAGAGAACACAGTTAATGTTCTGTAACATATTACTACATAAATAGATAGTGACCCCACTAGTGGGGATGAGCATTTAATAATACAGGTAACTGTTGAACCACTATGTTTTATATGTGAAACCAACGTAAGTTGTATATCAGTGATACTTTAATTTAAAAAAATTACGGAGAGAGGAAGAAAACAGAGAAGCAACATTTGATCACACTATAAGATAATTCCTTTTCGTTTTAAAGAAGAAAACTATTTTACAAATTTCTTATTATTTCAACATAATTTTTAAATTGCTTATAGAGGTTCTCTAACTTTAATGCTATATTTGTTAATTTGTAAAAGCAAGAAAAAGTAAAACAACATCCCAAATTACAGAAATATGCCTTTATTTTATATAGTTAGCTGAAATTAACATAAAATTAGAAAGCAAACATTAAACCTTACCTTATTTCCACTCTAATATTATCGCTTATTGGCAGAAAAATATCAGCTTGATATGGGTGGTCTATTTTGAATACAAGTATTTACTGTGGTAAATGAGAACAGTCTTGTCTAAATTCATTTAATTAATTTGGGAGCCATATCTTAACCTTGTTGTAATGAATACAAAAATTTTTAGACTGTTACTATTTTAAATTTTACTTTCATGATGATTTTAAGATATAAATCTTGTTGATAAGCCAATATAATTTTTACACCTAGAAAATGTCTTTTAAAGGGGACAGTGATAAAGGGTGAATTAGAATGTGCTTAGACACAAATCTAAGCTCATTCTAGATTCAGGTAACAAGAACCAAGAATCTCCCTGTGTTGTGGAAATGACCCCTGGGAGATCATCATGTTGAGTAAATTGAGGAGTAGAGCAGAAAATACCAGTCGATTGCTGTGGAAAAATGTGTCAAGAAAACATTTTAACAGAATTTCTTCCACTTTATTTACTGGAGAACTGGATACTCAATAAATACATGTATTTCTGTGGCTGAGTGTTACAGCACTGCCAGCTTCTCTTCCATGATTGATGGAAGTTGAGAATAGCTTTACTGTTCACCATCTGTCACTAGGGTCAAGTTCTTCAAGTGGACACAGCTTTTCCATAACATTTCAAATATTGTGGCTGGTACCACTTATGTTGCCTCCGTGAAAGAGATGCAGTCTTTTGCAGTGACACATCTGCCTTTATTGTTCTCCTTGCTCCTTGTCAGATTATTGCCATCCTTATTTTTTGTAGGTTATTTGAATATTTCTAGCTTATTCCACATATTTTGGGGTGATCTAAAATCCTTCCTGGAAAAAAGTGGGACACAGATAGGTACAAACATATATACATGATTGTGTGGACATTGACTATTTTAATTATTAAGGCTACTTATAGGACCTGTTATATATAAAATTATATAAAAGTGACATTTCTCTTTTAGGTCATATAGCCAATTTTTGATGGTTGGCCCTAGGTCAATTATCTAATGCTTATAAATGGTCACAATAGAAAAAAAATTAAGAATTGTTTTTACCTCATTAATATGTTATTTCAAGGAAGGGCAAAAGACACTTTGAAGGACCCTGACATCACAGCCATAAAGTGCTTGCTGAATTTCCACATTGGAGCTCAAACTAAAAGGAAAGGACAAGTTGTATGTAGACCTGGAGATGGAAAATAATTGTATAACCACTAACACTAGTAATTTAATAGAGATACATTCAAATTTTAAAATAGAATTTAAGAAAAGGAAAGAATTTTTAAATTGAAGAATAGGCGAACATAAAAAACATGGAACTTAGTTATAAAAATGTTAATTATCTTAACTGCAAAATTTCAGCTTTATTTTTACTTATACTTTGATGAAAATAAACTATTTCTATAATAAATATGATTAGGGTAGACAGTGTTCAAAATATTCTAACATTAAAGTTGATTGTCTTGTGCATTTTTAGTTTCAAGCGATATACAGTTGACATTATTCCCTGAAGTATATGAAAGTGAATTTAACTAACAGGGCTAATTTAAATGTGTAGTTTTTGCTTGGACAGCTAATAACTTTCTAGTGAAGTATTTTAAATTAATTTTATAATATTGATAGTGGGTATATTCACTGTGTCCAATACATGCTGTAAACATTCTTCATAAGGTAAAATTGTGTTTGATGTTTTGCTTTCACTAGCTATTTTAGAATAAAAGTAATGAAAGTACAAAGCAACAAAAGTGGAAATCCCTATGGGACACATAGGTAAATCAAAGCTGTTTTCTAATAATAGAACCTAGTGTCTGTAAGAATTATTGGTCACATCTAAGGAATTAGCAAAAACATATAACTATCAAAATTTTAGAAAAATAATGTATCTACAGATGTTCAGTTTCCTTACTTAAAATTTTGCCTCTTTTCTGAGATGGTTAATATTAGAAATGCAAGTATTTTCTCTTAGATTATATAAAATGAATGCATTTATTTTCCTTAGAGAAATGTCAACACTTTCTATAAGAGTATTATCTTGTTGTAAGTCTCAAAATGCGATGAGCCCTTGACCTGAAGTTCTTCACACTTCCATTACGTTATAGATTTTTTAAGTCACTCACTTGTGTGACCTTTCAATTAAATTATTGGAGTGCATTCTTATTTGGGAGTTCCCTGAAGATCACTTTGAATATTCATCCAATTCAGAGGTTTCCATGCATCTCGTTAAGCATTATTGCCCACCAGGACCACGGGCTACTGCCACACCAAAACCAGCCCGGAGACTCAAATTTCTTTTGAGACCAATTTGTGGAATTAATTTACCTCTATGATTTAGGCCTGCTAAGGGGTTCATTGAACATCTGTTGGGTCATCTTTGCTTGAGATTTTTTTATCTGAAGAAATAAAAAATATTCCTAGTGGTAGTGTTTATTTTATTCCCTAGATTTTAATTTAGGCAAACATGAGATCTAATGCTCATAAAATACTCCATCTTTGAGATTTGTTCAGTTTAATGTTCTGCAGAATATTAATATATTAACAGCTGAATACTTTCCAGCTTTTGCTTCTCAAAAGTTAACAATTGAAAGGCAAAATTCATTGGTTTGAAGTTGTTGAATCTAGTTAGTTTTCTCTGCCACCTCCAATATTAACAGCAGTCCATTGTTTCTGACATTTCCTACTTTGATCTCAGTGGCACTGTATTTTTGGTTGGTTTTAAGATAGTCTGTGCCCTGTTTCCTTTGTATGCCTTTTGAATATAGTCTTTACTATCTTCTTGCTCCTCTTTCTGTAATCTCCCTCAGGCTTCTATTAATTCCTAGACGGGCAGTGCTCCCAAATCTGGGTAGCTAAATCTCTTAGTGACTCAGGTTTCTCAATGAAATGATGAAATTGTAATTATTATTGGAGCTCTTCTATATAAAAGACCTGGAGAATAAAAGCTCATAGTATATGTGAGGCTGCTTTCTCTTCTCCCTCTTCTCTATAACCCTGGCCTATCTCCTGAATTTCAGATTTCCATTTTCAGACATCAGCTAGACACAACGAATGGCTTATGTGCAGAAATGGATATTCTTTCTTCCCTCTGCCCTCATGTATTCCTTCTCTCAGTGGCATTACCAATTTCTGTATCAAGCACAAAATATTTGAGTCACCATTATTAATTCCATGCTCTTCTTCAGCATTACTTCCTACACGCATTTGGTTCTTACTCTGCAGTACTGTTAAGAACATCCCCTACTATGTACTCCCAACTGACATTTTATAGAACCAAAATTCTGTGCTTACACAAACGTTGCTTACCTCGTTATAGTTTACAAAATGTTACTCATGGATGGTATCAGACTCGCATTACCCTTTTCTTGCTGAATCAGTCAGGATGAACCTTGGTTAGGCCAGGAACAAGCCATGTCCAAACCTCAGCGGCTTAACACACATGTCCACTTCAGGTCAGGAGGGATCTCTGCTCGTTGTAGATACTCAGGGACGCAGACTGACAAAGGCCACATTTCAAAAGTTGCGTCCAGCTGTCACCAAAGCAGTGTGAAGCAAACATGGTTAGTCGCTCAATAATTCTTAAAACATCTGACAGAATTGACACACAGTACTTCTCACGTTATCACCCAGAGAAATTCACATGGCCACTGCTGACCTGAAAAAGGATGGAGAAGTACAATCCTACCATGTGTACATGAGGAGAACTGGAATATTTGTGAAGGCTTAATGACTATAATCTGACAGACACAAGGATTTGCTTGCTGGTTGCCTTGACGTGTTGACATTCCGCTTCCTCAAACCCTTTACGACAAAATTCTCCATCTAACCTTTCTATTTAAAAAAATTTACTTCTTGCAGTATATTTCATTGTGTGTACACCACATTTTACTTAATTGTAGCATAAACAGTGCTCTTTCCTTTTGCATTAATAGAATTCCATGTAGATTTTCGCATATAACTAAATTGTTTCATATTTTTAATTTCAATGGCAATATTCTATTCTACTACATAGTTACATTGAAGGATGCCAAGCATTCCTCAACTTGTGGGCATTTGGATTATTTCAGGCATTTCATTTTTAGTCTATACAATGTGTTTACAAAGGTTAAAGGTTAACTAAGTAGAGTTGAGCTAATAATTCAAAGACTGGATTGTCAGATCAGCCTTACACAAATCAGAGATCTTAGCCAATGTCAAAGTTTATTAATGATTTCAAGGATGCGGGCAGTCAAGAGAAACACATGATATAAGGAGAATTTTAGGATATGGAGGACAGCCCCCGGGGTACTTCTTTCCCCCACTGGACATGTGTTCTCTGATCCAGAAAAATGGATGAGGTCTTTAAGCTTGATAAATGTATTACCATGTTTGGGAGGAGGGTTTGTTAGGTAATAAGCTGTCTTCATGTAGTTGTATAGCTTATATGGCATTTGCCATGGGTCTGTGACTTATAAATCCATAAATTGTAGATTTGTTTACCACAAAAAATCCTAAACTAGAGTCATCCTGCTAAAAACAACATTCATAGATAAGGTTTCTTCTTCTAGCAAATGTTTGCTAGCAGGTTTAGTTATCAGTATGTTTACAAAGAAATGAAACACCTATCTTTCCCTCAGATCATTGCTTTGATAAAATGAGAAAAATGGATTATAAGCTAATTAACAGTTTTGGGGGTTTTTTTGGTAATTAAAAAATTTTTTTTATTTTGCTATTATTAAAGTACAATTACATGAGCAATATTATGGTTACTAGACTCCCCCTATTATCAAGGCCGACCATACACCCCATTACAGTCACTGTCCATCAGCGTAGTAAGATGCTATAGAATCGCTACTTGTCTTCTTTGTGTTCTACTGCCTTCCCGTATGCCCCCCCCCCGCGACATTATGTGTGCTGATCGTAATGCCCCTTTTTCCCCCTTATCCCTCCCTTCCCACCCATCCTCCCCAGTCCTTTTCCCTTTGGTAATTGTTAGTCCATTCTTGAGTTCTGTGAGTCTGCTGCTGTTTTGTTCCTTTAGTTTTTTCTTTGTTCTTATACTCCACAGATGAGCAAAATCATTTGATACTTGTCTTTCTCTGCCTGGCTTATTTCACGGAGTATAATATCCTCTAGCTCCATCCATTTTGTTGCAAATGGTAGGATTTGTTTTCTTCTTATGGCTGAATAATATTCCATTGTGTGTATGTACCACCTCTTCTTTATCCATTCATCTACTGATGGACACTTAGGTTGCTTCCATTTCTTGGCTATTGTAAATAGTGCTGCGATAAACATAGGGGTGCATATGTGTTTTTCAAACTGGGCTGCTGCATTCTTAGGGTAAATTCCTAGGAGTGGAATTCCTGGGTCAAATGGTATTTCTATTTTGAGTTTTTTGAGGAACCTCCATACTGCTTTCCACAATGGTTGAACTAATTTACATTCCCACCAGCAAGTAGGAGGGCTCCCCTTTCTCCACATCCTCGCCAACATTTGTTGTTGTCTTTTGGATGTTGGCCATCCTAACTGGTGTGAGGTGATATCTCATTGTGTTTCTAATTTCTTTGATGATTAGTGATGTGGAGCATCTTTTCATGTGCCTGTTGGCCATCTGAATTTCTTCTTTGGAGAAGTTCTGTTCAGCTCCTCTGCCCATTTTCTAATTGGCTTATTTGCTTTTTGTTTGTTGAGATGCATAAGCTCTTTATATAATTTGGATGTCAACCCCTTATCGGGTATGTCATTTATATATATTTTCCCATACTGTAGGATGTCTTTTTGTTCTATTGATGGTGTCCTTTGCTGTACATAAGCTTTTTAGTTTGATATAGTCCCACTTGTTCATTTTTGCTTTTGTTTCCCTTGCCTGGGGAGATATGTTCATGAAGAAGTAGCTCATATTTATGTCCAAGAGATTTTTGCCTATGTTTTTTTCTAAGAGCTTTATGGTTTCATGACTTATATTCAGGTCTTTGATTCTTTTGAGTTTACTTTTGTGTACGGGGTTAGACAATAATCCAGTTTCATTCTCTTACATGTAGCTCTCCAGTTTTGCCAACAACAGCTGTTGAAGAGGCTGTCATTTCCCCAGTGTATATCCATGGCTCGTTTATCATGTATAATTGACCATATATGCTTGGGTTTATATCTGGACTCCCTATTCTGTTCCACTGGTCTATGGGTCTGTTCTTGTGCCAGTACCAAATTGTCTTGATTACTGTGGCTTTGTAGTAGAGCTTGAAGTTGGGGAGCATAATCCCCCCAGCTGTATTCTTCTTTCTCAGGATTGCTTTGGCTGTTCAGGGTCTTTTGTGGTTGCATATGAATTTTAGAATGATTTGCTCTAGTTCACTGAAGAATGCCATTGATATTTTGATATGGATTTCACTGAATCTGTAGATTGCTTTAGGTAGGATGGCCATTTTGACAATATAAATTCTTCCTAACCATGAGTACTGGAGGTGTTTCCATTTATTGGTATCTTCTTTAATTTCTCTCATGAGTGTCCTGTAGTTTTCAGAGTGTAGGTCTTTCACTTCCTTGGTTAGGTTTATTCCTAGGTATTTTATTCTTTTTGATGCGACTGTGAATGGAATTGTTTTCCTGATAGCTCTTTTTGCTAGTTCACCGTTAGTGTATAAAAATGCAACAGATTTCTGTGTATTAATTTTGTATCCTGCAACTTTGCTGAATTCAGATATTAGATCTAGTAGTTTTGGAGTGGATTCTTTATGGTTTTTTATGTACAATATCATGTCCTCTGAAAACAGGGACAGTTTGACTTCTTTCTTACCAATCTGGATACCTTTTATTTCTTTGTGTTGTCTGATTGCCATGACTAGGACCTCTAGAACTATGTTGAATAAAAGTGGGGAGGGTGGGCACCCTTGTGTTTTCCCGATCTTAAAGGAAAAGCTTTCAGCTTCTTGCTGTTAAGTATAATGTTGGCTGTTGGTTTGTCATATATGGCCTTTATTATGTTAAGGAACTTGCCCTCTCTACACATTTTGTTGAGAGATTTTATCATGAATGGATGTTGAATTTTGTCGAATGCTTTTTCAGCATCTATGGAGATGATCATGTTTTTATCCTTCTTTTTGTTGATGTAGTAGATGATGTTGATGGATTTTCGAATGTTGTACCATCCCACTTGCTCATGATGGATGATCATTTTGATGTATAATTTAATTCGGTTTGCTAATATTTTGTTGAATACTTTTGCACCAATGTTCATCAGGGATATTGGTCTTTAATTTTCTTTTTTTGTGGTGTCTTTGCCTGGTTTTGGTATTAGAGTGATGTTGGCCTCATAGAATGAGTTTGGGAGTATTCCCTCCTCTTCTACTTTTTGGAAAACTTTAAGGAGGAAGGGTATTAGGTCTTCACTACATGTTTGATAAAATTCAGCAGTGAAACCATCTGTTCCAGGAGTTTTGTTCTTAGGTACTTTTTTGATTACCAATTCAATTTCTTTGCTAGTTATTGGTCTATTCAGATTTTATGTTTCTTCCTGGGTCAGCCTTGGAAGGTTGTATTTTTCTAGAAAGTTGTCCATTTCTTCTAGGTTATCCAGTTCATTAACATATAATTTTTCGTAGTATTCTCTCATGATTCTTGTATATATGTGGTGTCCGTAGTGATTTTTCCTTTCTCATTTCTGATTCTATTTATGTGTGTAGACTCTCTTTTTTTCTTGATAAGTGTGGCTAGGGGTTTATCTATTTTGTTTATTTTCTCGAAAAACCAGCTTCTGCTTTCATTGATTCTTTCTATTGTTTTATTCTTCCAATTTTATTTATTTATGCTTTAATTTTTATTATGTCCCTCCTTCTGTGGACTTGGGTCCTCATTTGTTCTTCCTTTTCTAAATTCATTAATTGTGAGTTTAGACTATTCATATGGGATTGTTCTTCTTTCCTGAGGTAGGCCTGTATTGCAGTATATTTCCCTCTTAGCACGGCCTTCGCTGCGTCCCACAGATTTTGTCGTGTTGAATTATTGTCGTTTGTCTCCATATATTTCTTGATTTCTGTTCTTATTTGGTCATTGATCCATTGATTATTTAGGAGCACGTTATTAAGCCTCCATGTGTTTGTGGGCTTTTTCATTTTCTTTGAGTAATTTATTTCTAGTTTTATACCTTTGTGATCTGAGAAGCTGGTTGGTACAATTCCAACACTTTTGAATTTACTGAAGTTCTTTTTGTGTCCTAATATACAATCTATTTTTGAAAATGTTCCATATGCACTTGAGAAGAATGTGTATCCTGTTGCTTTTGGATGGAGTGTTCTGTAGATGTCCATTAGGTCCATCTGTTCTAATATGTTGTTCAGTGCCTCTGTCTCTTTATTTTCTGTCTGGATTATCTGTCCTTTCTAGTGAGTAGTGTGTTGAAGTCTCCCAAAATGAATGCATTGCATTCTATTTCCCCCTTTAGTTCTGTTTGTATTTGTTTCAAATATGTAGGTGATCCTGTGTTCAGTGCATAGATGTCTATAATAGTTATATCCTCTTGTTGAACTGACCCCTTTATCATTATATAATGTCCTTCTTTGTTTCTTGTGATTTCTTTGTTTTGAAATCTATTTTGTCTGATACAAGTACAGCAACTCCTGCTTTTTTCTCCCTATTAGTTGCGTGAAATATCTTTTTCCATCCCTTTACTTTCAGTCTGTGTATGTCTTTGGATTTAAAGTGAGTCTCTTGTAGGCGGCATATATATGGGTCTTGTTTTTTTATCCATTCAGTGACTCTACGTCTTTTAACCATTCAGACCATTTACATTTAGAGTGATTATGATAGGTATGTACTTATTGCCATTGCAGGCTTTAGATTTTTGGTTACCAAAGGTTCAAAGGTAATTCCCTTACTCTCTAATAGTCTAATATAACTCACTTTGTATGCTATTACAAACACAACCTAAATATTCTTTTTTTTCTCCTTTTTCTTCCTCCTCTATGCTTTGTATGTTATTAATCGTATTCTGCAGTCTTTGTCTATCCATTTGGTGATGTCTTTTTAGTTTTAGGAATACTTCCATCTACAGGAGTCCCTCCAAAATGCCCTGTAGGGGTGATTTGTGGGAGGTAAATTCCCTCAGCTTTTGCTTATCTGAAAATTGTTTAATCCCTTCTTCAAATTTAAATGATAACCTTGCCAGGTAGAGTGTTCTTGGTTCGAGCCCCTTCTGCTTCATTGTATTAAATATATCATGCCTCTCCCTCTGGCCTGTAAGGTTTCTGTTGAGAAATCTGATGATAGCCTGATGGGTTTTCCTTTGTATGTGATCTTTTTCTCTCTAGCTCCTTTTAAAAGTCTGTCTTTATCCTTGATCTTTTCCATTTTAATTATTATGTGTCTTGATGTTGTCTTCCTTGGGTCCCTTGTTTGGGAGATCTGTGCATCTCCATGGCTTGAGAGGCTGTCTCCTTCCCCCAGATTGGGGAAGTTTTCAGCAATTACCTCCTCAATGACACTTTCTATCCCTTTTTCTCTCTTCTTCTTCTGGTACCCCTATTATGTGAATATTGTTTTGTTTGGATTGGTCACATAGTTCTCTCAATATTTTTTCATTCTTAGTGATTCTTTTTTCTCTCTGTGCCTCAGCTTCTTTGTATTCCTCTTCTCTAATTTCTATTCCATTTACCATCTCTTCTACATCTGCTTTTAAATCCCTCCATTGTATGTTTCATTTCAGATATGGAATTTCTTAATGATTGAATCTCCATCTTAAATTTGTTTCTGAGTTCTTGAATATTTTTCTGTACCTCCACAAGCATGTTTATGATTTTTATTTTGAACTCTCTTTCAGAAAGGTTGGTGAATTCAGTTTCATTTTGACCTTTTTCTGGGGTTTGTGAGATTTTGGTCTGTACCATGTTCTTTTGACATTTCATATTTCTGTGGGGTGCCCTCTACTGCCCAGAAATTCCAGTCTCTGGAGCTGTTCCCCCTAGAGTGAGGTTGGGGGTTATAGGGTAGCAGAGCTGCTGCCTGGAGTGAGGAAAGATCTGTTTCCTGACCCCTGTCTGCCTTGCCTGTGTCCAGTATCACAGCCAGTGGGCTGAGCACACAGGTGTAAACTCTGTGCTTGTCGTCCCTAGCTATTGTAGGTGCAGGTTCTCTCTGGCTGGCCTGATGCTAGAGCAGTGACTGCCGGTTTGTGAGCTGGTGCTGTTAGGCCAGGAGGAAGGCTCGGCAGGCTGTGTATCACAGTGGTGGCCTCGGAGCCAAGTAGCCAGCCAGGGGGATGGTGTGCCTGAAGCTCCCCAAGGTTTCCAATCTCCTGGGCAGAGCACACCCAGACAACCTCATCCCCCTATCCCTTCTCCCGTGCAGGAAGCTCTGTGCAAACCCCGTGCCTTCAGCAGCCCTCTTGCTGCTAGGAAGCCTCTCAGACTGCCTGCCTTTCCCTTGTCCCAGAGCACCATGTTTGGATCCCATCCTCCACAAACAGCCGGAATCTGTCTCTCAAGCACTCTGCCTGTCCCAGCTCCCCATCCTCTAGAACACCACACAGTATAGACTTCTGCTCGCAAAGCAGATCTCCAAGGCTGGGTGTTCAGCAGTCCTAGGATTCCACCCCCTCCCCCACTCTGTTTCTCTTCCTCCTGCTGGTGAGCAGGGGTGGGGGAAGGGGTCGGGTCCCACTGGATCAAGACTTTTGTACATTACTCTGTTTTGTGAGGTCTGCTTTGTTTGTGAGGCCTGTATGCAGTCTGGTGCAGCCTTCTTTCCTGTTGCTGTTTTAAGGTTAGTTGTATTAACTATATTTTCACACTATCTGTGGTTTTGGGAGAAGCTCTCTGCCTCACCTCTCATGCCATCATCTTGAGTTAAGCTAATTAACATTTTTTTTCCACAAGACTCAAGTGGTATGTATTTGGAAATTAGTGTTCATATCCCAGATTTTTTCTTTTTCTTAAGAAATTTAATTTTTCATTACCCAAACAAATAAAGTCCTATTAAAATGTTATAAAACATTCAACTTTTCCCCACTCCATGCCTGAGTGCTTTATTTTTGATAAATAATTTTCTTAGGTTTTCCTATGAGGATGAATTTTAGTGGAAATTATATGAACTGAAAGATTTCTCACTTTGTCTTTCTCTTTATGAAACTGTTTTTCCCAGTTTCCTTCCCATTATGCCAATATTTTCTGAGGAAGATATTTTCTTACTATCACTGTCTGCACAATTAGTAATTCTTGTATGCTACTAACATTGGTCTAATTTGGACTTTAGAATTTTATTTTTGTTTCTTTTAAAATGAATTTCAATTCCATTAGAATAATTCTGTGACTAATCACTTCAGTGTTGTTAAAACAGGTCTATCATAAAACTATGTATAATAAATTTAATAGTTTGAGTCATATAAAAATATAGTCCTACTTGTAAATTTAAAATCTCATTTATTAAAATATGTAGTAATTCTAGATGATATTCCTGTTTGAAACTAGTGATTTTTTTTTTCTAGGACCGGGGAGAAAGCATGCTGTATTTACTTCAGATATTTATAAATATTAATATTTTAATAACATTTTAATAATGTCCAGCTTGGTTTATTGAAAACAAATATGCTTCATTGCTTATATTTGCTGCAGATCTTTACATATAGTCCTGATTAACCCTTGAGAAAATTTGAACTCATTAGATAAACTAATACTCTGCCTTTTTTAAGAAAGATTCTGAAGTTTCCTGTTGCAGAGATTTTACCAGATATTTGAGGTTGTCTGGAAGAAATAAAAAACAAAAATGAAAACAAAATAAAAGATAAACCTGATCTTTAAAATGACTCTTCCTTGAGTGAAGGAAAAAGAAACAGAAAGTTGAACCTTTCACATTATTTTCCCTTCATTGGTACACTACATTTTGAGCCTTGCTCCTCTATCTCAGTCACTATGTTTTTCTTTCTTGCTGTGAAATCTCTTCCCTCGTTGAACTCTCCCATTCCAAACCTCATGCTTCCAAGTAATGGCAGAGACCTACCAGAGTAAAAGAGATCAAGTTCATCAGACGGCCTTGTCAGGCAAAAAATGTGAGTTGGTGCTCACTTGAGTTGGATCACATTTGGGGACCATTTGTCTTCCCTTCACTGATGTTTGAACTTTCAGTATATGCAGTATGAGGATTATCCATCCTCTTTCTAAAGTGGTTAGAAAGAATGAGAATGATTGTTCTTCTGGTTACATGTGACTGGAAAAGTAAATCAGGACAAAGGAAAAAAGTAAGAGGAAATGAAGGTGAGGCCTGTGTATAACGGGTTTGCACACTCATAGCATGGGTCTGTGTGATACAGGCGAGCCATGAATTTGGTTCTAAATATCTTCCTTAAGGGCTGCTGTTTTCAAAACATAAAAGATCCTGACTATGGACTAGAACCAGAATAAAGACTAGAAACAAAAATAGCACAAGATGCAATTTGCTCTTTACACAGAGGTCTGATTCTCCCCATCAAGCAAGGCACTGCTGGGAATTAATTATTCTGGAAACCTTATACCCAGGCAAATCTCATTCCATCTTAGAAATTGTAATGTCTTTCTTTGTTGACTACTGAAACTGGCAGTCTTTCTGGCAGGTGATCTGCACTAGTCCATGTTCTCATACATCTCTGCTGTGTGATCCAAATTTCTACTGCTCACCTTTTTCTTGAAATGAAGAGCCCCATTTCATAGCACACAAATTCCATGACATGCTCAACATCTTCCCAGACATTTCTTTTGTCTAAAGACAGAAGTCTGGTACTCACTGCTTGTTGTCACTGGATGATTGTAGATGGTGGGCAAACAGTATGTCGATAACCTTGAGTGGCAAAGTGTTACTGAGAATGTTATTTTCTTGCTAATTCTTCTTCACTCATTCTGACACTCACGTCAAGAAAAATACCTCAACATGTTCCTAGTCTTTGACACTTAGCTCTAACACTTTATAAAATATATCCAAAATGTGTTTATGCATTTAGCATGTGATGTCAGGATGGTATCACTTTTTTTTATCTTATAACTTCTTAAACTACACCTGTTTTTCTAACTCACACCGCTGATCCCAGTGTCCCTCTTCTTCTTTTCTCTTTTCGCTCCTCAAAGCCTGATCTGCCTCGCTTTCATAACCAAAGCCACACTGTCTATCAAAATCACTCTCTTGCACACATTTTCATTTTCTTTGTCTTGTCATTCCCAAGCCAAAGTAAAATCTTCTAACCTTGGATTAATGGCATCATCATCTTCTCTGCTAAGCACAGCAGAAGCAATGTCACACTATCCAGAGACTGGTGCCATTGCAATTTACTGTTCAACCCAGCTGAACATCAGCCTGCCTACAGAAACTCTGATTGGCTACTCAATGTCTTCTATGCCCCAGAAGTTGCTCTTTAATATGCTTCTGCTTCCTTTCTTACCACAGGGTCTCCCAACATCTTTCCAGTATTGAGACAGACATACACTTTGTAGAGAAAATAGAAACCATCCCCCAGTAACTACATCAAGTAGCTAATCCTACACATCTGGCTTATGTGCAACAGTCATTCTTTGCTTGAAACAGTTAATAACTTCCCATTATCCTCAAGGTAAAGTCCAAATCCATGACCTGGCTTGTGAGGCTTGTACTAATCAGGCTATGCTAATCTGTCTGATTTTCCCTCCCACCAGTTCCTCTCTTGCACTTCACATTGAAATTATATTACATTTGCTTCAGGTCTACAAATCAGCCATGCTTTACTTCCGTTGAGTATTCACACATGATATAGCCCTCCTCTGCCTGGAGGGCTTTAATGTACCTTCCTTCTCACCCAACTTCTGTGCATCCCATAGACCTCAACTTTAGATGTTTAATTATTGCAAATGTAATATATTGGATTAGGTATTCTTCCTACAGTCTCAGAAATCTCTGCACTTACCATACATTAGCACTCATTTCATTATATTGAAGTTTTCTGTTTACTTGTCTATAATCTTCATTGACACAGAAGGTTCTTGAAGTCATTGACTATATTTTATCCAAATATAGTTTATTCTACCCAGTGCACATAGCAGCTGCTTTATGAGAATCTGAAGACTGAATGATGTTAGAAGTTCAAATTGTTCATAAGAATAAACTAGATTTGTTGTTTATGAGAAACAGAACTATTCTTGGTCTCAAATTCAGAGATATTGTTCTTTGGGTCCTGGATAACATAACTTCTTACAGTAAAAGAGCAGGATATTTTTTCTAAAGTATTTTTTATGTACGTCAGTGGGGTAACCACAAAATACAATTCTATAAAAACATTTCTGTATTTGTCAAAATGATCTTATGTACATGGATAACTGCCATTCTGACATAATGCAAGGATAAACCCAGCTTTTTGTCAGTATTTAGTAAGCTTAACATTGTGTTCCCTGATGAGTACCTGGAAAACCGACCCATTTAAATGCGGAGTCATAGTCTGTTAACAAAGATATGCTGAGTACTTTGTCTTTGCCAGGCACTAGGGTTATATCAGTGAACGAAACCTAGCTCTGTGTCTTCATGGAGCTTACACTCTAGCAGAGAGTCTCTCTGACAATAAACAAAACGAACAAATAAATAAGTAAATAATTGTGTTACATTAGGAGGTGCTAAATGTTATTGAGAAAGCAAGATTACAGTAAGAGGGTTGAGGGTATTATTTGCAAATTTGAGTAGGAAATGAGAACAGCATTTTGAGCACAGTTTTGACAGAGATGAAGGAGTTAGCAGAGCAGCTTCTTAGGTAGAGGGACTAGCCAGTGCAAGGTTCCTAAATTGGAAGACTGCCTGGCATGTTCAATAAACCAACAGGGGCTGTGTAGACCCAAATTATTTCATGGTTTTACAGTGTAATATCAAGTATTCACCCATGTTTCCTGGCTTTGTAGCTACTCAGCATTTTGAAGGTAGAGCCAAGAGTATTTGGATGAGTTGGATGCAGGATAAAAGCATGTATATCCTCATCCTCCAAGGGGCAGCATAGGCAGAGGTACGAGTGACATCCTCGTAGGAAAACTCAGAGCCTGATGAGCACAGGAGCCTGAATCAGACTTTGCTTTTCAGCCCAGAGGTGGAATAAGGTTGGTCCTGTGGAAAGAGCTGAGCTTCTCCTGAGATTTCAGGTTCCCCTCTAGCACAAAGCTGAAGGAAAATTCATCTTGGAGCCCTCAAGTTCTGTGACATAGGACCTGATCAAAACTATTTTGTCCAGGAAAACATTAAAGCAAGTGTAACAAAATTCCTACTACAGTTATGGGGTTAAGCCTCTGTCCATATCCAGAAGAATATTCTTGAACAGTATGGTTATCCCTGAATATACCCAAATTAGAAACATTTTGCTGCTTGCCAATTTTCCATTAGAATTCAACATTTCTTTCCTAGCAAAGTACCGTGGTGTCTTATACAGAGATAGGAATACAATGTTTAGCTGCTTTTTAGGAAATTACCATGTCTATACATTTACAACTGATTTTTTTAGCACTCAATAAACAAGCATAAATCTCTTTACTTTATTGTTTGTGATCTAGTTCAGTTAAGACTCATAAATTATGTTAAAAGGCTTTTGCAGGGAAAAAAAACACACTAAAAGCTATACTCTACTCACCAGTGGCAACTGCACATTCTGGCACTTCTAGTAAATTATTGGTTACTCTGAAAATCTTTTATACTTGATACGCTGATATTAAAGAATGGCCTACTATATTTAAAACTTCAGACCAAAAATATTTAAATGGCATCTTGGTAATAACCTCTCTGATTATTTAAGGTATTCAGTTATTGACTAAAACCTTCTCTTCTATGTATAATTTCTCTGTACTATAGTATTTCATTGAACAGAAACTGTGTCGGAAATAAGAAAGGGTAACAGGCAAAAATAGCCCACGGCACTTTGTACTGAAGATGTAAACCTTAGCTTTTTTGTCCAGCCAGATGATGACATCCTGATCATGTTAATCAGCATATTATATTTAGATCATAAAAACACTATAAATATTAAATCAAAGTACAGTCAAACCTGGATTATTGCCACTTCTCTTAGTGACTATATGGCCATATTCCATGGAGTATTAAGTAAAGGGTTGGAATCCAAAGACAGATATTAAAGTGTAGCATTTAATTTCTTTATTATTTTGATCAAGCTGAGGAGGACTTAAAGATCTAATAACTTCTGTGAAGGAATTCTTGCCATTTTATGAACCATAGTCCATCTTTAACATAATTCACCACAAAATTATCAGCAGGAATGATTTCCTTTATAGGGAATACAGTGATTATCATAGTTCCATCTAAAAATTGCCCATCTACATCAGTGTGATTAATGTCATATGTAATTTGCAAATTTAAATGCAAAATGCTGGAAAAGTAGAAATAAAGATTTTTGTAGTAATGCAAATCTGTGCTGCGTACACTTAATACTTTCATGGGTTAGAAAGTGAATTGTGTTTAATAGCTCAACATTTTTAATTGGGTTTGCAATAACAATAAACTACTATACACATTCTTAAGTGGATTTCCAGAGTTCTCGAGTATTTAAGTGCCTGCTACATTTTCCTGTCTACCACAAGCATACAGACAAGCATATTACACAAAGTGTGATGTTATTATTTATAAATGGCTTTTTGTCTTTTTTGCCTACACATTGCTTATCCCTATGGGCAAATCTTGGTACAGGTTTTCTCATCCTAATGATAAGCACTTTAAACTGGGTTCTCTAATTAGCATGACTTTGCAGGAACCAGTTTTAGGTATGTAGTCAGACAAAAGGACTTCCAGGGTCAGTAAAATGGCAATAGACATTGAGAGCAGCACCAGGGACAGAGGCAAAAGCAAAACTGAAAACAGCCAACAGACTTCAGGTAAATCTGAAAACTGGATATTTTGTCAACATGTACTTTTTCTGTCTTTCTTCATCTCTTTTCACCATTTTTGTTCTCCATGTTTTGAATTGAAGTTGCTGAAAACTTTGTTATTCCGATAGGCCAAATAAGCCTTTTTTTGGAAGCCTTATTTTGGCTTTTCTTTTATATGAGAGTGAATCACTAGAGAAGCCAAAGGATCAACCAGAATGTACTTTTGTATAAAATAATGTCACTTCAAAGAGAACATTTCCCTAACACACATTATCAGTATTTTTAGTCCGTGAAGTTGTGAACATTTTTCATCTATCTGGCAGTGTTTTCTGTGTGCTAGGAGGATTATAAAAAACAGAGTAGATTATAAAGGAAATACAGAACAGAGGTCCCATGTTTCTGATATCTTACAGTGATAAAATACATAGATGTTAAACAGTTCATCAGTAAACAAAGCACTATATTAAGTGCCAGAATCATTTTACTTTCCTGCTAATTTATTTCCTACCTTTCTGGCTGTTGCTTTCTCTGACCCATTACATTTCCTATCTGGCCATGAAATGATGGCATTTCTTGAATCTTGGACCCAGACTCTCTGTATTATCTCTAGTCTTTCAGTAGGTGACTACATCCATACCCATTAATTTTCCCCTATTCCCAGGGACACTACATTTATATCTCTGAGCCATGCCCTCCTCTGCCTTATTGATATCTCCTTTTGAATACAGATCCAAAAGTTTATTCACAATATTCCCTTCCAATATAGACCATCATCCAGGATTTCCATTTTAGGAAATGGCACCAACATTCATTTAAAAAAGATTCATCTTTATCCTTCTCTCAAATCTGTTTGCTTCCCTTCATAACTACCAGCCCATCACTCTAATCCAGGCTTCTTATCATGCTTCCTCCAGACTAAAGTAATGACTCTTAACTAGTCTGCCTTTACCTATGGTGATGCTTTCCAAAGTACTGTCCATACACTACTGTAAATCCAGGAGGGAAATATTTTCCCAGACCAGGACAAATTATCTTGAAAGCCAAAATCAGTCAAAGGGAGAAATAAAGTGGGAGAAATCTGTGTATTGCTTACAAGCAGTTGTCCACTTCTGCTCGCCCATGTTTCTCACCACCTGGCAGCAAAAAGGGACCCCATCCAACTTCTGTGGTCCAGATATGGCCTCACTCCCCCATATAATCACCTATTGATATGGAGAGGGACTACTTCTCTCCACCCCTTGGAAACACCTATTGATATGGAGATGCACTAAGGCCAGGTGAGAGATTCTGGAAATATTGCAATTTTACCCACAGCCCACCCCTCCAGAAATTTTGCCTCACAATCTATTCACCCTCCCCACCCCCATCTTCCACAATGGCCTCTGTGTGAGAAAACTGGGGCATTGTAACCAAACTAATAACATATAATAACAACAGCAATAAAATCATGATAATCCTCAAGGTAGAGGATTCAACTAGGTTCAAAATCCTATGCTGATGTAGTCCATAGCTCACCCATTCCACAGGCTCCAGTAGCTAAATGGGTAGGGAGTTAAGAGCAATGGATCATCATGCAGCAGCTGCAGCCAGAGGGTGGGTAGGAAATAACCTTAAGGTCAGTAAGACACACATTTTAATGACACCAACATAGGCAAATCTTGTCCATCAGGTGGATGCATGCAAGTGAGTGGTCCTGTGATAGGACAGTGGCAGGAATGGGATCTTGTCCTGGTCTAGCATACTAGACTTTCACACCCCTCCCTGTGGGAGTTACAGATGGGCCAATATATAGGGCTATGGGAGGTACATGCACTGGCCATAAAGATAAAACAAAACTTCCCTGTAAGAAGCTCTTACCTCCTGGATGTTTTGGGTACACTACAATGATCTTTGGTTGCCACTCTGCTGTTACTCCAGGAATACACATGAGGCCAGCTTCCAGGCCTTTTCCTCCAGGTGCCAGAAGGGCCAGCCAACTCTGGTCCATGTGTCAAAATTTCCAGGGCCGTGCCACTCAACAGTGTCTCCAGGGTTTAATGCAGTAGGGGCTGGCAGCAGGATGTTGCTCTGCTGGCCATATCCTGGCTTCAATAACTCCTCTTTGGTTTGCACATACAGTTGTATAGGAGAGGCAGCAATGTGTGTTAGCATAGCCACAGGGCTCAAGGCTCCTTTTTGGGGTTTCTCATTCAAATACCGTAGCACTGTCCATAAGTAAACTGATCAGCCCTGTAGACTTGGTGTCTGACTTCAGGCCAGATTTCAACAAACTGTTGTACCTCTTTATCATGCCTGCCCCAGTAGGGTTATATGGTACATGAAACTTCCATTTTATTTCTAATTGCTGCACCCATTCTTGTAATGCATGTTAGTAAAGTGGGTGCCTTGATAGCTCTCAATCACCTGTGGCAGGCCATAGGCTGAAAAGAGATTCTCTAGGCCCCTCTTGTTGTTTTGCTGATCTGCATGATATGCAGGAAAAGAAACCCACAGGCGCATAGCTGTGTCCACACAAGTCATGGCATACTGATATCCTTCTGATATGGGCAGAGGCCCAATATAGTCTATCTGTCACCTGACAAGGGGTACTGGCCCCTTTACTACTGTTCCATGTTGCTGCAGGACACAGTATTAAGTCCCTCTTATAGCACACAAGGCACTCCTGGGTTCTGCTGACTTCTTCAAAGGTCAATGGCAAGCCCACCTTCAGGCTACAGCCCACATTGTCTTTTGCCCCATGTGCAACAAAGGCTGATGTAACCATTGAGCTACATCAGAGGCAGGCTTTCCTTCTAGCCAGTGCACCTGGGCCAATGTGTCTGCTTCATCATTCCCTGGCGATGCCAAAGGCAAATGGCGAGTCACATGATATATGGTAACAGCCTTAGTCTGACCAGAGGCCCATAGGTCTTGCCACAACTCTTGTCCCCAAAGAGGCTGGTGACCAACCATCCAGTTGGTGTGGTACCATGTCAGTAGCCATAGGGTCAAGCCCTGATAGACGGCCCAGCTGTCAGTACAGACAACTATAGGGGAAGGCTCCTGGGTGATCACGAGCCATACTGCCTACAGCTCAGCCCATTGGCTGCTCTTCCCCTCTCCATCCTCCATCCGTATTGTCTCAGTCTTAGAATGGAAAGCCATAGCCCTCCCCTTCGGGGGCTGCCCATGACTGGAGCCATCTTTTTACCAAGCATCTTCAGGTATAGGGGTTTTTCCCTCCTGATAAGGACTCTCAGCTACCAATGGCTCAAAAGCAAGTTCTTCCTGCTTTCCACTGGTATAGGTCACTGGCCCCAATAAGCATTGGAGTTCCCCACTTAAGGGGCTAGTAGAGAGGGTGCTACACTGCTGTAAATATGCACCCCATTTGGCCGGTGTACGCGTATGTGCCATGCCACTCCATGGCCTTTGGGTTCAGTCTTGCACCCACACCACAAAGAGATAGGTAGTTATTACCTTGATCAGAGCTGTCCCGGTGATGGGCTCCATAGCCAGCAAGGCGTGGTACCCAACAGCCTTCTGTTGCTTCTCTTTCAAGGTGTATTGGACCTCTGCTTCTTTCCATAGTTGTGACCAGAATCCAATGAGTTGGCCTGTCCATTCAAGCCACTGCCAAAGACCCTATCCATAACCATCTTCAGTTACATGAACATCTAACTTACAGGGCCTTTGTGAGTCCATTACACTCAAGGACTGCACGGCCTTGACTGCTCACTTAGCAGAAGTAAAAGCAGCTGCACATGTCTCATCCCAGTCCCACCTGATGCCCTTTTGTATCAACCAGTATAAGGGCTTCAAAATTTGTGCCAAGTGCAGGATAAACACTCTCCAGTAGCCCAAAAGCCCCCAAAACTCTTGTAATACTCCTCTAATTGCCTTACCCCCATAACCATCTATCACAGCAGGGGTTCCAGGAAAACGCTCAGGTTACCATAAATCAGAGAACTTTCAGCTCCTGTGTCCAACAGTGCCAGGACACATTGTACATTCACGGGAGAGCAATGACTTACCAATTCTACATGTGGCCTCCAGTCCCCACCACATCCCCCAAGGTGCATCCTTGAAACCCCCCTCAGTCAAACCGCAATGCCCAATCATCCGGGGTGAGGGCCCTGGCGAATCCTGAGTACTGTCTCCACGGAAGTCTTGCAGGAACACAGGCCAGACGTGGGACTTTGCCTCTGGCTTCCATGTCCTGGACCTCAGGGGCTGGAACTGCTGCTCTGGCTTTAATTGGTGCCATAGTTCTAACAAGATTGTATTGGTCTGTCCATAAGGTTTTTCCTTCACTACACTGACCTTCATCAAATCAGTCCACACCTGGGTCCTTGAGACCTTCAAAGGGCCCTATGCACCTCTCCTTTCAGTCACAGCCCATACTTCCTACCATGCTGTTATTGTTTCAACTTCCCCCAGGTATGCTAAAGTATGAGTAGCCTCACTGATGGGTTGCCCTATGTGAGGGGCAAGAAGAGTCATTAAGGACCCAAAGAGAGATGGGGGAGCTGTATGGAGCACCAGATTTCTCATTCCTATGGTGAACCACTCCTCATCAGGGTCCTAGGAGTCTGTATTATAGATGATATTTTTCATGCCCAACTCCAATTACACCTGCTGGAGCTCTGCATACATTTCCAACAGTAGGTATGTATGGTAAATCACACTGATTAGGCCAAACTGCCCTGATGGCTGCTGTTAGCCAATCCAGAAGTGCCTGATTCCCTGAGGTGTGATGGGCACTTTGCAACTACTGCTGGAGGGAAGGGTGAGTCATCAGGGAAGCCAGTCTACTCATTCCAGAACCTGACAGAACAATGTTTTCCACCCCCATATTCCGAAGAACAAAAGCCATGTAGGCAGAGGTTCCAATGGCTTGTGCCGAAAACAGACGCTCATGTCCACCGGCTCATCCTGGGCATAGGTGCAGTGCATGGAGTCTCCTCCCCCTGAGGAGCGTGTGGATGTTGTGTTTTTATTTTCTTAATTACAACTGAGTGGGCCTTTAATACAAGAGAGGCTGGTGCCTCAGGCAGTGGCCTTAGCAATAGTTCAGCCCTTGGCTCTGTCCCCTCATCGTCCCCTGACATTTCTTCTATAATCTCCTCTTCCATCTCTGGGGCTGAAGGCACTGTTCTTTGCTCCCCATCCCCCATGGCCTCCTGCAATGCGGTTTCTCCTGCTACCTCCTCCCTCACTGCTAATGTATCTTCCAGGAGCATGACCCATCTTCTCAATAACTGTCTCTCTTTCTTAAGGGCAACCATAGGTCATCACCTAGCTCCTCCAAGCAATGCTGAAGTGTGTCTCTCTCCTGCTGAAGTCTCTCTCTCTCCTCTATAACCCTTTCCACTATCTCAAGAAACAAACATCCCACAATCCTGGCTGTTCTATGGCTACTCAGGGCCTCTAAGCTGTCTTTTATCACATGGAGGGCTAATTCCACAGCTTCCAGTGTCTCCACACTTCCCCAATTCTGGGGAAGGCCCCACCCCTCTAGGAGGTGCTTTACCCTATACCAATTCCCCACTAGGGGCTCCCCAATTAGAAGCCCCACAGATAGGGGTTTCCCAGGTAAAGCTGCACCCTCTACTGCTGCAGCCACTCAGGCCTCGCCACCATCCACAGGGGTATACCAGGTATCTCCCCACCATCTCTAGGGGCAGCCCGCCCAAGGGTCACACCCATGAAGACAGATTTCAGGTTCAGAGGTCCTGCCGACTACCTCCAGATGTAACTCCGGGGGTGGAAATATTTTCCCAGCCTGGGGCAAATTACCTTTGAAACTGCAATCAGTCAAAGAGAGAAATAAAGTGGGAGAAACCCGTTTATTGCCTATAAGCAGTCATCCACTTCTGCTTGAGCTTTTCTCTCACCACCCAGCTGCAAAAAGGGACCTCACCCAACCTCTGTGGTCCAGATATGTACGCCCTTTCTTCCCCTTGTAATTACCTATTGATATGAAGATGGACTACTTCTCTCCACCCCTTGGAAACACCTATTGATATATGGAGATGAACTAAGGCCAGGCAAGAGATTCTGGAAATATTGTAATTCTACACACAACTACTCAGAAATTGTCTTTTAAATTGAAATTTCCATCCTGTAATCCTGTCTTAAATATGCCAAAGTATCCCATAAAGTTATTTTTCTTTTTTGGTATATGGCCTTTGACCACCCATTTGATCTGGTTCCTCTCCTTGCTCTGGCTAAGTCAGCTACTCCAGCCTTCTTGAAGACTCCTATTCCCGCCCTGCTTCTCCTTTCTCAGACCTGTGAATGAAAAACTCATCTCCCTCCCTACCTGAGTTCTTTCTTATTCTTTAGCTCATAGCTTATGTGTCACTTTTTCAAGGAACCTCCTGTTAATAGGTTCTTGAGATAAAGTATACCTTTCTTTCCTGATTCATTGAACAATCATATTTCTTTATGTGATTATGTGGTTGGTGTCAGTCCTTCCACATGACTGAAGTTACATAAGAACAAAAGAGTATCCATTTTGCTCACCATTATAACTCTAACATTGTGTCTGGAACACAATCGAAGCTCTAAATATGAACCAAATGATTATGTGAATAAATGGATGAATGAATGAAACAATGAATAGGAAATAGAAAATTTGTTGAAGAGAATAAGAATAAATGATAGGGAACAGTTAATGGGGGATATGGAACTTGCCATCATCTTGGAAGGCAAGTGAGTTTTGCAAGAGACAGCATTCTGAGCTGAGGGCCTTATGAGTAGAATCCTAGGAATAGAAATTGTCCTCTTTAGGTAATATAATAGGAATTTATCCAGGTTCAGGATTTTGGTTCATTTTTGTGAACAATGGAGATAACATTAACTATACAAGATTAGTCCAAATTTATGGACTTTGGAATTCCAGGCAGTAGAAAATGTTGTGATAATACGGTTTGAGGGCATCATTACATATCCATTTGTGGGAGTAAAAAGTTTCATGATTTTTCGATTATTAATTGTGAGGGAAAATTGCTTTCTCAAGAATAGAATACTTCAACTGATCTTTAAAAAAATTAGAGAAAATACCAGTGACTCCTTGGTGTTAATCTGGGGGAATTATTTTGAAAAGCTTTGATGTTAATGGCTACAACTGTTAGTGCTTCCGATTCCAGTCAGGAAGATAATGCCCTTCACATATTTTCTTAGTTTTAAAATTCTTCCTTATAAATTGATAAGTGCATAATGGAACAGTGGATGATATTACCTAACTCCATTATGAGGCCTCCATCTTCTATTTGATGTAGATTCGATGATAGAGAGAAAAAAAAGAAAAAGTTAATTGTTGCAGTTTTGCATCTATTTCATTGTGCTTTTTAAAAAAATTCTTGGTTTGTGTTGCTGACCTTTTCTGTGTTTGGGCAAGCTTCCCCTAAGCTTTCATTCCGTGATTAAGAAGCATTCATTATGTACTCTGTTTGACATGGTCATTACTTAATGCTCACTTAACAAAATTCTACAAGACCAAATTATCACAGTGGGTTAAGGAACAGATGGCCAGCTGGCCAGAATCCATGCCTGCTTTGTTTTATACCTTCTCACGTGCCGCAAGGAAGTCACATGCGAGACCCAATGAAGCAGTCCAAATGGTAACTCGCCTTCTCCAGCTACACTCCCAGTGTTCTCAGCTATGAGGTCTCCGTAGGCACCCCCTTCCCATCTGAGCGCAGCTGGAGTATCTCCTACAGGGATCTCAGTGCGTCAGGATTAAGATGGCAGCCACACGGCGCAGATTCCAAAAGTAGAAAGGGAAATCCTTTCCCCCACCTCCTGTCTCTGCCTTCAAAATAAAAAGCTCAGCTAGATTTACAGAGACATATATGGAAATAATGCACCGATATTTTTAACACCTATTTGTAATTGTAAGATTATCCACAATCTTATATTTTATAAATCTCCACGGCATTCAACAAGGAAAATTGGACTTGGCACCAGGCTTAAAATTGGGTTGTCAAAACCTGCTAAGTGTGCATGACAAGGGGCTAATAGATGAAAAGGCATCCATCCAGTCTCAAAACTTTTAAATTTTTGTTATAGACTATGAATAGTAGTTCAGATTATATTCCAATATTCCTAAAATTAATACTAATTTTCAGTCGATCATCATACATTTATGAAGTAACATCAAAGTATCTAGAACTTTATCAGGATCTCCGGGGGAACAAAAATATAAGGAGTAGGGGTTCCTGTGGACAAGTAGTTTATAATCTCATCAGGGAGACAAAAGAGACCCATGAAATAATTAGAGAAGGAAGCAATGTACAGCGAGATGCTAATCACTGAGTACAGGCAGCAAGTTCAGTCCGAGCCTGAGAAAGGTGGAGCTGTCAGAGAAAGATGGATGAAGAACATGGAAAATTTGTAGCTTCTCAGAGACACCTTGTGAAACTGTGATTGCCTGATGCTCCTGAAACTTGCACTCAGAGATATGTGCTTATAATAATACATGTAGAAAACATTGGTCTCTTCTCTGTCCTTAATCTATGTCCCATCCTATTAACATGAGGAGTCAGAAACAAACAGTGGTAGCTAGTGGCAAACTAGAATATCCTAACCACTTTGTACCACCCGATGATGTGAATTCTCATGCTTGAGTTGTATTTTGCAATGCATAGCACATGAATTCTGACAGAGGCACTTCTCAAACAAGTGATTTGCAAAACTCTGTTTGGAAACAGCTCCCTGATTAAAGAGGGCTTCTTAAGGAATTAGAGAAAATGTGTTATGATTTCATAGAGGTAACCAGAGCTTGTTTTCTACAATTACTAGCAGAAGGAGATTTTTTCTTAGATTGATCAAAAAAATATTGAATGACAGTTTTATCAGTTAGCATGGATTACATTTATGGTTTCTGAAGTTTCACAAGAAATGTCACAGGAAATCATTATTCTTAGTCTAGCAGCCACCTGAAAAAATAGAAGTATGATACTGATTATCAGGATGGTCTGTACTTTTGATATCCATGTTTCTCTTAGATTCTAGGAGTGTTTATCCCATTGACCCAAGGTTTCAAGGTGCCCTTGGGCCTTATATTACTAACTTCAACAATAATAATTAACTCCACAGGGCATTCATTAATTTACAAAAGGTTTCTATATATGGTCTTTAATGTTTATAGGCATATTGTGTCAGATTTATTTTCCTTTGTATTAGAAATCAAAGAGCCACTTTGTCTTTTATCTTGTGTTCACCATGTATTGCTCTAATGATAACATCACACAATCAATCAGTCAGTGTTATTGGTTAGCTAAGAGATATCCCAAAATAGCATGTTTTGGAGGATTAAAAAAAAACTGTGTATGCATTTTGACTACAGAGTAATGATACAGATTTCCATTTGGGTGATAAAACATTCTGGGCTGAGAATTTCTCTTATGCAAGGGGTGTTTTTGAAGCTTGTTTGGCAGCAGGGTGCAAAGTGAGTGGACAGGGGAGAGGGTAGGAAACTGTGATCCATAATAAGATGTAGCTATAGCAATAGTTCCCACTTTGTAAAATGAGAGAGCCTTTTTGATATTAGTTTTTTAAAGTTATACTAAAGTTTAATAATAGGTTTATTTATTGGGAAAAAAGGACATATCTATCGTGACACCAATGCTTACATGTGTTGATAGATGTAATACCTGCAAAGACTATTTTTTTAGAAGGTTGGCTGACTACCTCAGCCACACTGCGATTGGCAAGCCCTTCTCTAAACAGAACTTCTAAGGGGCTAAAAATCAACCCCAACAAATCTTAATTCTTTCTTCAGGATTTCCTTCTCTCTTGCAGTGCCAGACCCTCTGCAATGCCGCTTAAATAGCCAGTTCTGCACTCTGCCCAGGCACTGCTCCAAATTTAATCTGCTCTCTTGATCTCCAAAACCATCAAAATTTATTTACCATTCTCTGTGATGACAGCCAAGTGAAGTTAGTTTTGTTAAGATGTTAAATGTTGATAAATACAGAAACACTTTCTCTGCCAACTCTAACAAGAAACGTTGGCTCTGGTTTCCTTAATCAGCTCCATTGCTGTAAGAAAACAACTTCATGGGGCTAGAGTGGTTTGAATTGTGCCTCTCCAAAATTCATGTGTGCCAGAATGGGGCCTTAATTGGAAATAGGGTCTGTATTAGTTTGCTAGGAATGCCATAACAATACCATTGCCTGGGGGATGTAACCACCAGAAATGTATCGCCTCACAGTTCTCAGAGCACAAGATCAAGGTATCAGCCAGCTTGCTTTGTCCTAAGGCTTTTCTTCTTGAGTTGTCAAATAGCTGGCTTCTGGCTCTGTCCCTGCATGGCTTTTCCTCTCTGTGTGCACACCACTGGTGTCTGTTTTCTATGTCCAAATTTCCCCTTCTTATCAGGGAAATAGGATTGGATAAGGGCCCATGTCAAAGGTCTTATTTGACCTTAATTACCTGTGTAAAGGCCCTGTCTCCAAATATATATTCTGAGGTACTGGAGGTTAGGGCTTCAGTATATGAATCTGGAGGAACCCAGTTCAGCCTATCACAGGGGCTTTGCAGATGTAAATAAGTAAGGCTCTTGAGATGAAATCATCCTGGATTAGGGTGGGCCCTAAATCCAATGACTGGTGTCCTTATAAGAAAAAAAAAAGAGAACCCAGAGAAACACAGAGAAGAAGGCGTGTGAGAATGGGTACAGAGATCGGAGTTAGGCTGCTACAAGCCAAGGAACGCTAGGAGCCACCAGACGTTGAAAGAGACGTGGGAGGGGTTTTCCCTAGATCCCTCAGGGGGATTTTGGCCCTGCTGAAACAGTGCTGTGAGAGAAGAAATTTCTGTTGTTGAAGCCACCAAGTTTGTGTCAGTTTGTTGCAGCAGCCCTGGAAAACGAATAGAGGGACTCTGAAATGACCTCCCAGTCATCTCAGTGCCTTCTTGTGGACAGTAGTATATAGAGAGTCCAGTATTCATTCTTGAGGAGAAAGTTTATTGGAACATATTAAAAGAAATCTGTTTAGCCCCAGATTTCAATTTTCATAGTCTATCCAAATATTTTTACATATAAAGAACAATTTGTTCTTTGATTCTCCCCAAAAGTGGAATGCTTATAGTTTATAGTTTACCTCTCTTTATATATACATAATGCCTATAGACAATTTTTTCTCCTCAAATGGCTAAATTTCACTTTACATTTAGAAGGAAGATGAAGTAGGAAGAGAAGGAGAAGGAGGAGAGACAACTAGTATAAGAAAATGACTTGAAAAATCTCAGTTATGTGAGCCTTCCCAGAATAGTGTTGTCTTTTTCAACTACTTTTAAAACAGAGTGGCAACTGCCAAAAAGTTCAAACCTCATTACATGTAAAAGGAACACTAGAATAGAATTTTAATGTGTTTGAAGACTAGAATTTGGAGTGAACTTTTGGGTCATAACTATTCCTATTTCATTGTACTGTTTGAACAGCAAGCAATGTCTGCTCTTAAAATTGCCTTACTGCCAGTTCCTTACTACATAACCTAAATGTACATTATTTTAAATATCTAACTGCTATTGTTTTGGAGGTATAATTTGTAAAACTGACCAAGCCTATGTACATGTGATCATAGTAGAGTCTTAACCTATTTACTTTCTAATAATTTGCTTACACACTAGAAGGAATTCATGATTGGGAGCATAGTCTCTAAATGTGTAAAAATCTCACCATGTTATACACATGGAAAGAACTTCAGCTCTCTACTGTTAGAATTGCGAGAAAAGGCAGATGCAGAAAAGTAGCAAACTGTATGGATCTATTGCTTTTGTGAGCAATTAATCTTGTTGACATACTTGTATGAGTTTGCATAAAAATGCCTGGAAAGCATGCTGTTGAATTCACTTGTTCATTAATATTGATCATATGCTGTTCCCATTGTGTTAGGAGCTCCTTAAAGATTACCTAAAAAGTATTACAGCATTAATGACTAAAACTCCCTGAAGCCTCTTGTGTCTTGAAAGTCTGCCTATACTTTCATTGTTAAGGGTGACATCACTGAGTGTCGTTGTCTAATCAGGTAATTTGGACTTTTTTGAATACTGATCAGAACTGAGGCTTGGTATCACCACTCTGTATACCTCTTTTGGGTACTTGTAATACAAAAAGAAGCAAACTTAAAAAGAGACTTTTGAAGTAGAAAGGAATTGAGATTGCCTCTTCTGATTTATTTTTGTTTTTAAAAGCTCTTAAGTGTTGAATGGTACTCATGTGTTTTCAGATTTAGCTCTGCTATAAAATTGGCTTCAAAGCTATGTAAAGTTATATGCATACATATATATTAGTGCTGACATGTTATAGAAAATATGTAAGATGCCTTGGCAGCAAAAGTTAAGTAAGTAATATTATAGACATTGTTAATATCATGTCACTAAGGAAATCCTTGAATTAAATTTCCAGAAACCATTATGCAAAACAAAACAATGTATTAATACTGAGCGTGGTATATTTGCAGTAAAGGCTAGCCATTAAAAGCACTTCTTAGAAAATGAGGTACATAAACTTGATAACTAAGTATTTTCTTGTGGTTTGAGCTTACTCTTAACTGCTGTTGACATTTCTAATTTCATTCAAAAGCACTTATAAACCACAAATTACTAGCAGAGCACTCAGCACATAATACATGTCTAATGAATTAGTGTTATTTAAACTGAAATTAAAACAACAAACAGAAAAACTCTATGTCGAGCAGGGTCAGGTCACTTTCTTTCTGACCCTCCCAGCATAAGCAACAGTATATACTTAATAATATAATAATATTATATTGATTATAATCATAAATATAGAATAAATATATAATTATAAACTTAATCATATAATAATATGATTATTATTTATCAGTGTGCCAAGACCTTAATACAATACTTTAAATATCAAAATAGAGAAGGATATTGGACGGTGGGTAGGGTGGGGCTCACAAAAACAAACAAGAGTTTCCCAGTATTTTTGATTCTCATGTGGTTAACCCCCTTATCACTTGGAGAAAGAAACCTGGAAATGGTTGATACATATTTTTATTATCTCTACTTAACATCAAACACAAAACTTTAGCTATCAAGCAAACTTTATGAGTTGAGACCTTGGGCTGCATTTAGTATGTTACCTTTATGTACGAACGTCTATTCTTGATTATTTCATTTTGCTAATGTTTTAAGTGAATGTCTATTTATATAGGAATTGTTATGCAAAAAATATGCATTCTAATGACCTGTTATTTATAATTGTGATACTGTTGCAGATGTAATACTTTTTAGGCTTAAACTACATTAGAGACAAAAAAATATATATTGAAGCCTAATTATAAATTTAAAGGACTTGAACCTTGAAAAGTGTAGAAAAGTTACAGAAAGTAACTTTTAATTAATTAATTAGGATTAACTACCAGGTGAAAAGCAAAAAAGGTATTTAATATCTTATAAACCTAAACTTGAGTGGGGCATAGGCAAAAGATATAATGGTTATCACTCATTTTGCCATACCTTTGTTTATTCAAAGTGTATTAAACACCTACTATGTACCCACATGACTCTTCCCACAGAGAATTTATGGTCTAGTGGGGAAAAGCAACATGTAACCACTCATTTGAGCACTATCGTGTGTACTCCAAAACAGTATATACAAAGCATATAACATCAGTTTCACAATATAATTATTAATGGGAGAAAGTCCTGTAAGTCCTCTGCTAGTTCTTGGGAACAGTTAAAGCTATGATTTCAAAGAAGGTGGTTGATGGAAGTCACTTTTAAGTTGACAGGACAGATAAGAGACTGGAATAGGTGACTCCGTTTACTCAAGCCTACTGCAACTTTGGAAAAGTAGAACTTGGCAAGAGTGGAGGATGAGTTAATGGCTCTGCATAATAGAGGGAAGATCTTGGAATGCATGGAGAGAACCCAGGAGAGGAGACCTCTAAAGCAGAGCTGAAAATAGAGCCCAGGGACAGAGCGGGGTCAAACTGTGTGTGGTGAGCCTGTAATATGTGAAAAAAAGTAGCTAGGGTTAGTTTCTTTCTTATACTCAGAGTACAAGTAATCATATATGCCTAAAAAATATATTATTACAAAATAATATTGGGGAAATATATTTGACAGTTGATTTCAAACAGCTAAAATGGAGTACTGTTAAGCATAGCAAAGCCTATCTATGTTCGTAATATCTAATACACACTGACCCATTTGCTAAAAATACCCTGAAATATTTCTACCTAGGAAAACTTTGGAGTCCTGTATTACTTATAAGATTTTGCTTAGTGAATTCATACTGATTATGTTTTCATCTGCCAAGACTAACCTATTAATATGCAGATCTTCACCATGGCAGTAAGTGTGGCTTAATAGAAAGGGGGTGGCTCTGCAATCAGGCAGAGTATGTTAAAATCTTGCCTTTTCCAGTTAGACCTGTTATTTAACCTCTCTGCTTTCTTGGTTATAAAACAAAGATACATTCTTAGCGCGATAAAGGATACTATGTATACTTCATGTTGCTTATCATACAAGACACTCTAGAAGGGTTAAATCCTTGCCCCATTTGCTTTACCTCATCCTCACCCTTTAAATGAAAATCACTGAACTGCTTGGAGTAGGAAGAATAACAGCAACCATGACCTCCATAACAGGTCATCTTTTTCTGAAACCCAGATGCCTACTGAGGTTATGATGTCCTTTCGGTTCTAAATAAAATGAGCTCCAAATCTCTAAGTCCTGTCTTTCGGGAATCCCAGAGGCTGCCCCAAGATTGCTGGACAGGCTTCACTGAAGCCCTGAGGAACTTCTAGAGTTCTATGACTTTAGATACCTCTGGCAGCTCTGTCTCCAGGTTCCTGTGTCCACTGGTTCTTGAATCTCTTGGGTGTCATCTGCATCAACACTGCTTTCCTTCTGCCAGGGTGAGCCAGAGGAACAGCACAGCCCTTTCCCCTTGATTTCCCCAAACGCCACACACAGGTCTGTGTGTCTAGCAGACCTGAGTGCACATCTGGATACTGTGGCAGAGACAGTTCACACCGGACTGTGCAGACAACTTAAACCTGAATTTTAGACATCACAAGTTCTCACTACTCCTTACATATCATAGCCTCACCACACACAGCTTGACCCCGCTCTGTCCCTGGGCTCTACTTTCAGCTCTGCTTTTGAGGTCTCCTCTTCTGGGTTCTCCCCATCCATTCCTAAGGTCTTCCCTCTTATGCAGAGCCACTAACTCATCCTCAGCTTCTAGCCAAATTCTACTTTCCCAGAGTTGCAGTGGCTTGAGGAAACGGAGTCATCTATTCCAGGCTCATATTCATCCCTTGATCTTCAGAGTGACTTCCGTCGACCACCTTCCTCAGAATCATGGCTTTACCTGCTCCCAAGAACTGTCAGAGGCCTTACTATTTCAGCCTTTAAAAAAAAAAAGTCTGTCCTTCACCCAGCTTTGTAAGTGGAACAAAGCGTAGGCAAGATTTATTTTCTCTCTGGTATAAATTACATTGCTCTCTTGAGGGGAGGGGAATAGCTTAGTCATTTTTGCTTTAATAACTTTTCCCTTCTAGATACAATTCTTTAAGCCTAATTTTCCTTACATTAGCTTTTTTTTTTGGAGAAATTACTGAATTCTTGTTAGACTTGTTTCCTTATCTGCAAAATTGAAAGACTGGATTAGATGACCTCGAAGGCTCCTTATTTGTTTAAAATTATATAATTCTCTGACTGTAATTATTTCTATCCATTTTTACCTTTAGGAGTTATATGCATGGCTATCGCTTATCAGCTGGTAAAAAAAAGCCATCTTTTTTTCTTATTTTGCAGTGAACTGTGAGTCAAAACTCTAGTATGACTGTGATTTCATTCTCCTTGCCCCAGTGTTTGATTCTCTTAAGAAATGTGGGTTTAAAATCACAAATTCTTAGTTTGAGACCTAACTACATCACTCAAAGATATTCATTTGAGAAAAATGATTAAATCCTTCTGAACTCCCATTTTTTTAAATGTAAAAGATAATGGTAGTCCAAACTACCTGAGTCAGTGATGAATAAATGAGATTATTTATATGAAAAGAATTTGTAAATTGTCAGGCACCATCCAATATTAATTAACTGAAGAGGATGGAAGAAGCAGAAACTGAGAGAAGAGGATAGCATGATTTGCACCCCTAAGTGATGGAGGAAACCTGATTGAAATTGCCGCAAAATTGATCATTGGTGTTGGACCTCCTTCCTGTCTCAAACACTGGTGGCATATCACCTCAAGAGCAGGTGTTGGTTAGTTTGACATGTACTACACAGTACAAAACTGCCTACGTAAATAAAGGTATTGTTTTTAATTGGTATGGAGATATCTAGAGAAAAATCACAGATGCATTGTTTTTTTTTTCACATTTTGAAAGTCAGCCCTATCAAGAAGTAAAGATCCAGACATTTGTTTCCTATTTCATGCCTATCTTGATTAAAGTCTACAGTCATTGGATCTTACAACATTTTAAACTGGAAAAACCTGAGTGGTAAAGACAGCTGCTAGAGGAAGGAATAGAGTCAGTCTTGCCTCAGTGCAAGACAACGTTGCCCAACCTCTAAGTGCTTCCTACTGGGGACATCCTATCTCACTGCTCAGAGTGATGGTGGTGAATTGCCTTTTCTCTCCATAAGCGTTTCTTTAAAAGGCTTTGCCCCACGTTGGAATAGCCCCTCAACTCACTCTCGCACTCTCCCACTAGCCTTGCCTGCTGGAGTTCCCAGCCAGCTGCCTCAAGCATTCACCATCCGTGTGCTCAAACCTCTTGCCCTTCTCTCCAATCTTCACTGATCCCACTTGCCCCTTTTCTTGACTAATCTTCTTCCAGAACTCTGGCACTCTCCTCTTCGTACGTTGTGAGATGGTTTCATTATTCCTGCTTTCCTTTTCTAATATGTACGTCTTAACTTTCTCTTTAGTGACTTTTCACTTACAAATATGTTCTCATGTCTCCAATTTAAAAAAAGAAGACAAAATTAGAGAATACTCTATTTTTCCCTTGGCCTTCATCTCCCAGGGAAAACATTTTCTTCCTTCAGCTTATCTCCTCCCTTCTGCATTATCTCCAGAATAGAATCTGCCCTGAGTCCATTAGCATTCTCCAACAATCCAACTACAAGACAGAGTTAGAGGTGCAAAAGATTTATTGGGGGGAATGTCTGTGATGGAGAAAGGGAAGAAGAGCAAGAGTAAGTAGAATGAGCCCTCAGACTGTGATGCAATCTGTCACCTCTGAAAGGGGAAAAGGAAGGAAGAAAGATTGCACAGAAAAAGCCTTAGACTGTCCTGCCATTTGAGAAAAGCTCAGCTGCTAAGATGAAAGAATGTGCAAGAATGTGCCTTAGGGAAGTCCTGTACCCAGCAGGACTGGACCAGTGTACACTCCGTGGTGCTAGTAGCTGCCTCTGTCCAAGGGAGATGGAGCACCACCCTCCTGTTGGCTGCCACAAGTACCAGTCTGTCAGTGAAATTACTTTCTTAAAGCTTAAAAATGACTACCAGCCCCTCTTTTCTAATTTTGCAACTTTTGATGAATTACTTCTTATAGACTGGCAAAAACTGTGCTTCTCCAGAAGTATTTCCCACCACAAACTATAAATAGCCTGAAGCATGTCCACTTCACTTGGCCTGTCTAGTTACAATCATGTGCAAGTTCATGTTGCTTTCACCAGCAGTACAAAAGCTCTTTGGTGTTCGTGACTCCAGAAATTGTCATTCAATATTACTTTTTAAACATTCAGAAGATACTTTAAAGTTCAGAGATCTGAACAGTATTTTACTTAGTGCTAATATTTTGAGTGCTTAATATGTGTCAAACATTATTCTGGGCATTTCATATGTATGAACTTTTTTCATCTGTGTCCTCACCTTGTGAGGTAGATTCCATTAGTATTGACACTTAACAGAGGTGAGACTGAGGCAAGAGAGGTTAAATAAATCCTTGCAGACCAAATGGCTAGAATCTGGGGAAACCAGGATTCAGCCTCAGGCCATTGGTCCGCAGAACCCAAACAAATGTTATATTTCTTGTACCACTAATATCCAGAACATTTTTTTCTATAAGATTGTTGATTGTGAAATATTGACCCACAGTTGACTTTAAAGCAATATGCAACATGCAGCAATATTTTTCTTTCTCTCTTTCAGGTCCCTGCATGCCTAATCCATGCCATAATGGAGGAACCTGTGAAATAAGTGAAGCATACCGAGGGGACACATTCATAGGTTATGTTTGTAAATGTCCCCAAGGATTTAATGGGATTCATTGCCAGCACAGTAAGTTACCCACAATCATTGTGCTTTTATTATTATTGACTGCAACGTATACAAGTTATTATCATTCTTGTTTGTAGTAGAATGATAGACTCTTCGAGCAGGCAAGAACCCTGGCTGTCGGCCGGTGCTGTCCCTCTCCCAGCGTGCGCACCACCTCCCCGCCGAGGCCTCCTAGGCTGTTTCAGTCCTCCCACTGGCAGAGAAGCTGTGCGTCTTCTGTCTGCCCTTCTCATGATTGTTCAGCCATACTTGGAAATGTTGCTTCTTATATTAAACTGTTTGTCTTTTTCTTTCATCCTTGTCCTGAAGCTAAAGTCTTCAAGCTTCCCAGACATTATTCTGTTGATTAGGTCCAGAGATAACACCCAGAAAAGAAAACTGCCTAGCCTGCCCTGTCTGTAAGCCAATTACATGTTGGCATTCTTAGTGTGAACAGTCTTTGTAAGTTCAACAAGTGTGTTATCTGAGCTTCTCTCTTTCATCCCCATTCTTATTTATCCTGGGATTGCTAAACAAAATATGTCCACTTGTGATGATTTCTTAGAAGTATGGCTCCATATGAGTGCCATGTGAGGGTGAGGGCCTTTACCTGCTTCAGGGAGGCCACGGTGGATGACAAGCCATCAGGGAAGGCTCCTACAGAGGCTGCCACGTGTGAGCGGAATCTCGCAGGAGGGATAGGATGCTGATCAGGGTGAGAGGAACAGAAGAACAGCATGTGGTAGGAAACATGAGGAATAAATACATAAACCCTGAGTTCTGGAGTGATGGTTAAGACCATGGGGTTAGGATGAGTAAGGCAAAGCCGGGTATGTCAGCCAGAGCCTGATTTCCAACTGCCAGCAAAACATGCAGAGACCCTCAGGCTCTGAAGTTTTGGGAGCATACTGTACTTTTCTGGACACTTGCATGTCCAGGAGTTCGTGGAATTTCTTTAGAAGCCTGCTATAGTACAGGGGACATTTGAGCTCCTTCCAACTGGCACCTAAACTGCTTGTAATTTGTCTCTAAGAACTCAGATCACCAACAAGCAACTGAAAGGCACTGGTTTTTCTCAGACTGGATCCAGAGTTGCCCAGGCTAATTCTCACTTAAAGTAGCATCACTGCTCATGCTTTGCACATGAACATTTCAAAACATCCCCTAAAGGACAGAGATGGGGGCCAAGATCTTGGTTGCTCCTTGGTTGACATTCATTTAATCCTGTGAAGAGAATATTACTAATTATACTTATTTAGACAACTTTGTGATAAGGTGTCAGAGCACTGGCCCAGAGGGAGACAGTCTGACAACCCATTTGAGCACCTCAATTCAGAGCTGCTTGCATACAGCACACACACTTATGGAGTGATCCTTCCTTGAAATGGGAAGAGATTTTTCAAGTGGTGTTTTCCTTTCTCTTTCTCTTTCTGTGCTGCAGGAGTCCAGGAGGGAGAGGGCAAGAATATACAAAGGCAGATTCTTACTGTCAGAAACACTTAGGACAGTGTTTGGAAGGCATGCATAGACTCTAATGTCACTTAAATATCTTACATTTATTAACCCTTCCACCCTAACCTATTGCTGATGCCAGTGTGAAGTTGGGCCTGGCCCTTAAACCAGAGGTTGAGAAACTCCAAATGTAAGTTCTAAGAATATCTGTACAATAGCACAAAATTATTTTCACATCTCTGGCTCTTGGTTTTTCATATTGTGAAGAAATTTTAGTTTCAGTTATTTTTAATAGCCTAGAACTCCTATCGAAGAGATCGAGTCATCATTTGATTGTTCCAGTATAAGTGAGTTTGCTCTGGACAGAATTGCCCACCTGCCTTTGCCTCCCATACATGGTTGGCTGTGAATTCTTTCAAGAGAATATCATGTTTGGAGAAACAAACAAATCATTCCTACGCCATTCTCTACAGTGAAATACTCAAGTCTTTTCTCTCATGCCTTATACCATACTCCAAAAATTCATTTATGCACATAATCATGTTTAATTTCAAGGCTTATTTTGAAGCACAAAATATCCTCCCCCTTACTGCACCCCACCAAACCTTAAGCCCATGTTAGGAATTGCAATAGGAAGCCTGAGGCTGCAAGATTCCATTCAGAACGGGGATTTTTGTCATCTAAACAGACTGGTCCATATTCTCTGAAATGCATCATTATTAGAAGCTGAAGGGAATGGAGGGAAAAGGATTGGATCTGGAATCAGAGACCTGGATTTGAGAACTGACCTTCACAGTTATTAGATAAGTGACCTTGAGCCAGTCACTTGACCTTTCTGTGATTGAAGACATATAAATTGAGGAATTGAACTAGAAATAGATAACCTGCAGTTATCATACAATCAGGGAGAGCATTATGACTAAATAGGTGGCTTGCTGTCTGTACAAAGGTTATCAAGCCTTCCTCTTTACAGATGAAATGGAAAAGTATCATATGGTGGAAAGGCAGATTTAGAAGTTCTTGGAGCCCTGAATTTTCAGGCAGGAGAAACAAAAGAGCAGCTCTTTAATAGTTGTATGAACTGCTAGGCATTTGGTTTTGTTTTACACAGGGGTCATAGTTTTATGGCCCAGATATGCTCTTGCTGGTCAAAGTGTGGTTATACGTTAGCACTGCCTGGAAGTTTGCTAGAAATGTAGATTAGCAGGCACCACCTCAACTCAGCTACAACAGAATCTATTTCAAGATCATCCCCCGTGGACTCCCGCACATTGAGAAGTGCTGCACAAGGCTTTCAGGAGCTACAGTCCATCATCTCATAGATCAAGGTAGAGACTTCTGTATTCAGTTACATGACAATACATCATTGACAAAATATTTATTATGGTTTCTACAAGTCAAAACTATACTGAAAATCAATGAAAGTGAGAGATGTACTTATATAATATAGCATGCCATTAGAGAAAATAACTGAAAAAATCTGCAGACCTCTATATGTAGGGGGATGATTAACTTAGTTTTGTTTGACAGAATATGAATTAAGCATATTTGGAATATAGCTAAATAGTTAAAGAATACATAGTTATTTAAACAACTATTTTGTCGACATGTTACAAATTAGAAAAAATTGTTTCTAGTGGCAGCATTAATATTATCTACATATTTTTTAATTAATAGATTTTATATTTTAGAATAATTTTAGGTTTACAGAGAAATTGAGCAGAGTCTGGAAAGTTCCCCTATGTCCTCCCCGCTATATAGTTTCCCCTATTATTAACTTCTTGCATTAATATGGTATATTTGTTTTAATTGATGAACTAATATTGATACATTATTATTAACTAGAGTCCATGGTTTCTATTAAGATTGACTATTTGTATCATACAGCTCTATGGGTTCTGAAAAATGCATAATATCAGGTATCTACCATAGCCTCATAAAGAAGAATTTCACTGACCTAAAAATCTTTCGTACTCTGCTTGTTCATCTCTTCCTGGCAACCACGGATTTTTTTACTGTCTCTATAGTTTTGCCTTTTCTATAATATCACGTACTTGTAAGCCGATAATATGTAGCTTGAATTATGCTGTACCTAATATTCTAGACTAGTTTCTTTTACTTAGCAATGTGCATTAAGATTCCTCCCTGTCATTTTGTGACTTGATAGCTCTTTTTTTTAGCCACTTTATAATATTTCATTTTATGGATGTGGCACAGTTTATTTATTCATTCACCTATTAAAGAACATCTTGGTTTCTACCAGTTTTTTAGCAATTATGAATAAAGATGCTATAAGCATTCATGTGCAGGTTTTTGTGTGGACATAAGTTTTCAACTCATTTGAAGTACAGTTGCTGTATCATTTGTTAAGAGTACATGGAGTTTTTTTCAGAAACTGTAATCTGCCTTCTGAAGTGGCTGTACCAATTTGCATACTTACCGGCAATGAATGAGAGTTCCTGTTGTTCCATATCCTCACCAGAGTTGGTTATTGTCAGTGTTTTGAATTTTAGCCATTACATATATGATTTTTTGACAATGAAAGTGACATGAGGTTACACCTTTGTAAGACTAATAGTTTTAGTATTGATTTCTATATAGAATTACCAAAGTATATGTGTACTTAAAATACCATAGAATATGTATCTGTGAAGTTTTTAAGATATAAATTCTAGGATGAATTGAGCACCATAATTGTCTAAAGGTTAGATTTTTGAAAGGCGTTTTAAGCAAGCAGTATTCTTCTGGAAGCTGCATTTTGGGCTGACTAGAAGTAATCATATCTTATTTGTTGCCTAGAAACAAATCAAATGCCTTAGGGAAGGACTGTTTCTTCTATCCCTGAACTCTTTGCTCATCCTACCACTGAATTCTGTGCATTCTTCCCTACCTATGCACAGCTTCACAGCCTTTGATTCCTTTTTAGAAGGAATTTTATTGGTTCCTATTTTTGGAGGAAGGAGAGATCATCTGGATACCCTCTGTCTTGCCAATGGACTTCAGCCCCAGGCAAGTTCACTATGGATTCAATGTGACCAAAGAAATTGACAGCAAAACGTTCTTTGGGGTGAAAGGGTTTATTACCTGCTTATTCTCCCAGCGGTAGGTCGAGTACTAGCATCTCTGCCTCAGCCTACAGCACTGGGGCAAGCTCTCTATATAGCACAATAATAACTATTGCCTAAAGGTGTGGAAGTGGTATCCCAGCAACAGGCCAGTTACATCATCAGGTGGTTTAAGTTCAGTGAAGATCCTGGCCATAGGAATCCCAACTTCCCCACACTCCACCCCTCCAGGATTCTCGCCTTACAATCTACACACTTTTGATCTTCCACAATGGTCCCTGTGCAAGAAAGCTGGAACACTGTAACCAGAGTCCACAATAGCAACAGAGGATAACAATAATTTAGAGATAATAAAAATCAAGATACAGCAAAATTTTAATACAGGTAACAAAAATTATAATAATTCTCAAGCCAGAGGAAGTTCTCAATCCACAAAGACTTTAAGGGTGATAAGACACATGTTTTAATGCCACTAACATAGGCAAATCTTGTCTGTCAGGTAAGATGCATGCAAGATAGTGGTCCTGTGATAGGACTGTAACAGGAAAGGGTTCCCTTCCAGGTCTAGTATACCATAGTTTTACTCCTTTCCCCGTGGGGGTTACTGAAGGGTCTATATATAGTGCTCCTGGAGGTGCATGCACTGGCCATAATGATAAAACAAAACTCCCCGGTAAGATGCTCCTACCTTCTGGCCGTTCAGGATATACTACTGTGACCTTTGGTGGCCACTCTGTCGTTATTCCAGGAATACACAGGAGGCCAGCTCCCAGGCCTTGTCCCCAAGGTGCCAGGAGAGCCAGACATCATTGGTCCATGTGTTGAAAGGTCCAAGGCCATGTCCACTCAATGAAGTCTCTGGGATTCAGTGCAGTTGGTGCTGGCAGCAAGATGTTTTTCTGGTGGCCAAACCTTGGCTTCAGTGATTCTTCCTTGGTTTGTACTTGCAGTTGTATAGAGGAGGCAGCCATATGTGTTAACATGTCTGCGGGGCTCAGGGCTCCCTTTCAGGGTCTCTCATTCAAACGCCGCAGCATGGTCCATAAGCAGACTGACCATCCCTGCAGACTATTGGTATCTGACTTTAGTCCGGATTTTAACAAGCCATTGTGCCTCTCTATCATGCCTGCTGTGGTAGGATTGTATAGCACATGAAACTTCCATTTGATTCCCAGCTGTCGCACCCACTCCTGCAGTGTATGTCCATTAAAATGGGTGCCTTGATCACTCTCAATTACCTGCGGTCGGCCATAGGCAGCAAAGAGATGCTCCCGGCCTCTTTTGGTCATCTGCTGATCTGCACAACGGATAGGAACAGCAACCAGAAGTCCAGTAGCTGTGTCCACACAAGTCATCGCATACTGATATCCTGACACATAGAGGCCCAGTATAGTCATTCTGCCACTGACGAGGGTTATAGGCCCTGTAGCTATTGTCCCATGTTGCTGTGGAACTCGGTGTAAGTCCCTCTTGGAGCACACTGGTGTAAGTCCCTCTTGGAGCACATGACACACTCCTGCCGGGCTCTACTAACTTCTTCGAAGGTCAAAGGCAAGCACCACCGATGGGCTACAGCCCACATTGTCTTTTGCTCCGCATGCAACAAATGCTTATGTAGCCATTGGGCTACATCAGAGTCAGGCTTTCCTTCTAACCAAAGTATCTGGGCCAATTTATCTGCTTCATCATTTCCTGGGGATGCCAGTGGCAAATGACCTGTCACATGGTATACTGTAATTATTTTAGTCTGACCACAGGCCCATAAGTCTTCCACAATTCTTGCCCCCAGAGGGGTGGGTGACCAACCATCCAGTTGGCATGGTACCAGGTTGGTAGCCACAGGGTCAAGCCCCGATAGACAGCCCAGCTGTAAGTGCAGACAACTATAGGGGAGGACTCCTGGCTGATCACAAGCCACACGGCCCACAACTCTGCCCATTGGTTGCTCTTCCCCTCGCCATCTTCCATCCATATTGTCTCAGTCTTAAGATGGAAAGCTATGGCCCTCCATTTTGGGGGCTGCCCACGGCGGGATCCATCTGTGTACCATGCATCTTAGGGTATAGGGGCTCTTCCCTCCCAGTAGGGACTCTGCTACTAATGGTTCAAGAGCAAGTTCTTCCTGCTTTTCACTAGTATATGTCACTGGCACCAACACACATTGGAGTTCTTCCCTCAAGGGGCTGCTAGAAAGGGCACTACACTGCTGTAGGTAAGCACCCCACTTGGCTAGTGTGGGTGTTTGTGCCACACCACTCCTTGGCTTTTGGGTCCAGTCTCGTACCCACCCCAAGATGGGATAGGTGGTTATTACCTTTATCGGGGCCATTTCAGTGATGGGTTCTGTAGCCAGCAAGGCATGATACACGGCAGCCAGTTGTTTTTCTATCAAAGTGTATCATACCTCTGCCCCTTTCCAGAGTTGTGACCAGAATCCAATGGGTTGGCAGGTTCATTCAAGCTGCTGCCAAGACCCCAGCCATAACCATCTTCAGTGACATGAACGTCCAGCTCACAGGGCCTTGATGGGTCTATCACACTCAAGGCCTGCATGGCCCTGCCTGCCCGTTTTGCTGTAGTAAAGGCAGATGCACATGTCTCATCCCAGTCCCACCTGATGCCCTTTCGTACCGACCGGTATAAGGGCGTCAGAATTTGTGCCAAGCATGGGATAAACACTCTCCAGGAGCCTAGAAGACCCAGAAACTCCTGTAGCAATGCTACAGTTGTGGGGTAGGAAAGGCCTGGACTTTATCTATAACTGCTTCTGGTATTACTTTGGTCTTACCCAACCAGATTACCTCCAAGAATTTGACAGACAAACCAGGTCCCTGAACCTTGGTGCTGTTCACAGCCCATCCTTTCTCCTGTAAATGTTGCAGCAGTCTAGGTGCTGCACCTTCTAGATCTGAAAGAGAATCGGACGTGAGCATGACATCATCAATATAATGGTACAGCTGCACCGTTGGTGGTTTCTCCCATGTAGCCAAGTCCTAGGCTACAAGTCCATAACAGATGGTGGGGCTGTGGGGGTATCCCTGTGGGAGGACGGTGAAAGTCAATTGCCATCCTTCCCATGTGAAGGCAAACTGTTCCTGACTTTCCTGCTCAATGCCAATGGAAAAGAAGGCATTAGCAAGATCTACCACATAATGATATGTTTCTAGTTCATGGCTGCAGGTATCCACCAAGTCTGCAATAGAGGGGACAGCAGCATGCATAGCGGGTATGACTTTATTCAGTTCTCTGTAATCCACAGTCATACACCAGGAGCCATCTGGCTTTTTTACAGGCCACACTGGGGAATTGAACGGACTATGGGTGGGCTTTATAATACCCACCTTTTCCAGCTCCTGGAGAGTTTCTCCAATCTCTTTATGCCCTCCAGGCAGATTGTTTGTTTGGTATTAGTCGCCGAGGCACAGGCAAAGCTATGGGCAGGTGCCTAGCATATCTCCTCAGAACCACCTTCACCACACGTACTCTCAGTCTGAACTTACCTTCAGTTGTCTGCAACCATAGACCTTGCAGGATATTAATCCCCAAAATATACTCAGGGATAGGAGATATATACACAGTATACTCTTTTGGGGGTAGATGCCCTATTCCCAAAGGGATTTGGGCTTTTTTCACTCTGATATCCTTCCCCCCTATATCCATCTATGATAGTGGGGGTCCCAGGGAACCATCAAGGTTACCATGAATCAGTGAACATTCATCCCCAGTGTCCACCAGAGCCAGGACATGTTGTATGTTCACTGGGGACCAATGAATAGCTTTTTCAACATGTGGCCTCTGGTCCCCCTGGTCCCTCAGGGCAGATACCTTTACCTTCCCCTCAGTCAAACCGTGTTCCCCAATCACCTCCCTATGTGGGCTCAAGTGAGGTTGACTCGCTCTCCAGCAGGACATTTTAATGGCTGGAACTGCTGCTCTGGTTTCAGCTCTTGCCATATCTCTAGTTAGATCCTATTTGACTTCCCATCTAATTTCCTTCCATCTGCTCCTGCCCATATTAAATCAACCCACATCTGGGTCCTCATAACCTTCATGGGGCCCTGTAAATTCTTCTTGTAACAGGTCTTATTTCTTTCTGGATTCTTGTTGTTTCAGCCTCTCCTAAGTCTGCTACTGTACATGTCACCTCGCTTATGGAATGCCCTAAGTGAGGGGAAAGAATGGCCACTAGGGACCCAAAGAGGGATGTAGAACCCGTTTGAAGTACAGTATTCCTCATCCCAGTAGTGAAAATCTCTTCATCTGGGCCATAATTCTCTGGACTATGGATGGCATTTCTCATAACTAGCTCTCGTAGCACCTGTTGGAGTTCAGCATATGTCTGCCACCTAATAGGAGAGGATGGTAGGTCACCTGGATTGGGCCACACAGCACGAAGTGCAGCCATGAGCCAATCGAGGAGAGAGTGACTCCCTGGGGTCTGATGTGCATTTTGTAATCGCTGCCTCAAAGCAGGTGGCACTGTCAGTGAAGACAGCTTTCCCATCTCTGACTCCGACAGAACAATTCCATCCACCCCTAAGTCCCACAGATGCAGGAGCCAAGCTGATATTGACCCAAGAGCTTTTGCCTAAACTGGGAGCCCAAATCCACCAGCTCAGCCTCAGTATAGGGGTGGACCATAGAGCACTCCACGACCTGGGGAGGGGGTTGCTCCTCTCCTTGGGGAACTTTCAGCTGCTGGGTCTTTATTTTCTTTACAACCACTGGGCATGCTTTCAATACAGGAAGGACCAGTGGCTCCAGCACCACCGCTTCATCCTTCCCTAGCTCCTCCATTTCTGGGGATGATGGCACCTTTCTCTCCCCTCCCCTAAGTGCCTCCTCTGCTACAACCTTTACCTTTTCTACTGTACCTCGCAGCAATGCTACCTCAGTCTTCAGAAAATCTCTTACCTTCAGCTCAATGCTTCGTAGCTGATGTTCTCGTGCCACCTTTGCCTGTGCTTCCCTCAGGAGTTTGTCTTTTTCCTTGATGGCCTCTTCCTCCTTCAGAACACCTGGCAGCTCTGCCATCTCGTTCTGTAAAGAATTGTTTACCTCTCCAATGGCACCTTGCTGCCGGTGCTCTCATACCATGTCCTCTCTCATCAATGCCATATATCTCTTCAGGAAAGCCACAGAAGTTTGCAGCTCGTGTTCTTGTGTCGCCTCTTGCATCAATGCCATTTCCTTTTTCAGGGAATCCACAGAAGTTTGCAGCTGACGTCCTTGTGCTGTCATTTCTTGAGTCTCTTCTGTAGACCTTTTTAATACTGTGAGAAGCAGCCAACCCACAGTCCCCACTGGCTCACAGGCATTCTGTTTCTCAAAGGATTTACTTACTATACCGAGGGCCTCCCCTACTGCCTCAGGTGTCCCCTCCACTTGCCTCCAGTCCTGGAGTGGGGCCCAGTCCTCTAGGAGGCAAGCCACATTAGACCACATACCCATTAGGGGACAATCCACTGTCTCCCCATTCACAGGGGAAGCCCACTGAGGCACCCCTCCCATAAGGGCAGCCTGTCTTTTCCCTTGGTCAACAATGAGACTTGCCAACTTTTGCCAATTGTCTTGCCAATGGGTTTCACCCCCAGGCAAGCTCACTATGGATCCAGTGTGACTAAAGAAATTGACAGCAAAACGTTCTTTGGGTGAAAGGGTTTTTTACCTGGCTTGTTCTCCCGGCGGTAGTTCTAGCACTAGTGTCTCTGCCTCCGCCCAGAGCACTGGGCCGAGCTCTCTCTGTAGCACAGTAATAGCTTATTCCCTAAAGGCATGGAAGTGGTAGCCTATCAACAGGCCAGTTACGTCATCAGGTGGTTTAAGTTCAGTGAGGATCCTGGTCATAGGAACCCCAACTTCCCCACACCCACCAAGCCCTGAAAGATAATGGAGTGGTTGAAAGAAGTGTTCATGTTACATTTAGCTTAATATAATATGCTCTTCTCCCCCTGAGAAAGAGACTCCAAAACTTTCCCCTTTGTATATTAAGCTAACTATCATTGAATGAGTTTGGTCTTAATTTTATACTATTGATTAATGGATTCATGCAATCAATGACAATGTATTGGGTGTCTGAGTCTTTTTATTTTTGTAACATGTATTTCACTTCTCTCAGGGTTAGCCAGTGATATTAGCTGTTTTGATAATCATTGTGAATTGGATTAATTACATATTGGGAAATTACGTGTTTTCTCTGATAGGTGGTACTTGTTAAATATACAGACTCTGGTCCCACGTCACTCTGCAATCAGAATCTTTGGTTAGTACCCATATAGTTAAAGATGTCCATATGGTCCTTAGGTGCACTGAGTTTATGGGACTACTGGCTTAAGGAATGCCCTCTAATCAACAAAGTATATTGGAGAAAGCATGCTTTAGGGGAAGAAGTCTGGATTAAAACTCAGTTTTTGATGCAGGTCTCTCTTGATCAATTGATAAGGGTCAGTTAACACTTAAAGTTTCTGACTTCATCCCATAATTCAGTTCAATTGACTAAACACTGACAACTTTGCACTGTGCTGTGTACTGAAAATTACATATCTATAAAAGCTGGAATTAATAGTCCTTTGCTTCTCTGAACAGAATATTTGTTAGGATCAGATGAGAGGTTTCAGCACATACTTTACATATTTTAAAGGATTAGATATGCTTAATAAAATAATATTTTAAAATATAATGGGGATTCCTATTGCTCTTTAATTTTTGCCTTCCTTTAAAACATATTGTAATTTTTTTAAAGAAAACAAACATTGAGTATGCCCAACTTGGAATTTTATGCTTTTCTATAAGAATTCCTCTATTAACATCCTTAATACTTATAGATAATTATTATTTTAAAAAATTACTCTAATTTTATCTTGACACCCTCTTTATTTTAGGTTTTCCATGAAAGGGTCAATTTGCCCTAATAAAATATTCACTTCAAACCTGTGTGGAAACTACCTGTAGTTATTAGTGACACCTGCAAACTATATAACTGCACTAGCTCAGTAAGGACCTGTCTTGCCTGAGGGTTTCAGCCCCAGGCAACTTCACTATGGACTCAGTGAGACTGAGGAATAACAACAGAATGTTTCTGAGGTAAAAGGGTTTATTCTCACAGCATCAGGTCAAGCACTAGAATCATGTCCGCATCCAACAATCTGCAGGTCTGTAATCCACCTCTGTCTCTGCCTCCACCCAGACCACTGGGCAGAGCTCTTTATATGGTGACTCAGTCAATAATTGTTCATTGCCAACCAATTCAGAATCAGTAACCTAGGGGTAGGCCAATTACATCATCAAGTACTTTAGGGTCAGATGAGGATCCTGGCCATAGGAACTTCCATTTTCCCCACAGGACCTCTGACAAGACTTCCAAAATAGACTTGCCTCCAGCCTCAAAACGTTTTCTGACTGATTTGAAATTTCAAATTGTCCTGCTCACCAATGACTTTGCAGTTCAATGTTAGCCACCTTAATTCCATAAGCCAAAGGTTTTCAGAGTTGGTGTACATATGAGTCAACTTGGAGTACAGATAAAAATATTTGATTCCTCTTGCTCATCCAATTTTAAGATTTAATTTTGGACCCAGTTCTATTAACAAGTACTTTAGTGAAGCTGACATAAGTGATTCTAGAACACTAGTTCTCAACCTTGGCTGCACATTGGAATCACTTGGGGACCTATGAAACATACTCATACCTGTCTCCCACCCTAGAGATTCTGATTTAATTAGTCTGGGGTACAGTCCAGGCATTAGGAGTTTTAAAATCTCCCCAGATGATCCTAATGTGCAAGCAAGGATGGGAATTAGTGTTCTAAAACCATACTGTGAGGAATTACTATTCCTTAAAGAAACTGAGCAGAGAAATATTCAAAGAGAAACCAAACTTAGGATACACAAATATAATTCCACAGTAAATGTATAATTATGCAATTGTATTGAATTTTGCCATTCAATGTTTGTTTAATATAATGGAAATCATCTCACAACAAGAAACCTTGACTGAAAGATTCAGGCCAGAGAAAGATATTAGTTTACTGTTCTTAAAATTTGTTATCTCTTCATCTATCTGTAGTAGCCAGTGTCCCAAAGCATTTTTATTTTCTTGATTTCATCCCTTGCAGGAGTCTTACAAAAAGCACTGTCCAGGAAGATACGCATAATGGCTATTTACACAGAGACACTATTTATATATAGACAGTGACTTTTTTGTGATGAAGTTACAGATATTCACAAACTCAAAATATTTGAAAATTGTTACTTTAACAGTTGAACATTCTTTTTTTTCCTGTTCCCTATTAAAAGGAATTTGATTGTCAGGAAAAACATGAACTCTGAACAAACAAGTGTTAGACAAATTTTGCCAGAAGGTTGTACTCATGAAAGGTAGTATATTCATACTACGGGACCCGACCTTCTAGAACTGATTTACTCATGATTTTATGAAGGATCTCTCTGGAAATAGAAATGAAACCATTCTAATGTGGTAGCTAACAGCATCAGGAATTTGTAAAGCAATGTTCCAGTCTTGGCCCCCACAGAGCCTACTTCTCCCCAGCAGCCAGCGTCATTCCCCAAACAGAAGTTGGTTAATGTACTCTCTTGCTCTTCACCCTCCACAGATGCCCTTCCACAATTACAATAAAATTAATTCCTCCTATGGCTTATCAAGCCCTATATGATCTGACCCTCAACTACTGCTCAGGCCTCTTTTCTGGCCCCTCTCCGCATCATTCATCATACCCCAAGCACTTCCCCTCAAATACAAAAAAGACTATTTTAGTGGTAAGGAAAGTAATTGTTTCTGGATTTTGCTAAATAAAATGAATATAGTTTATTTGAATAAGGATGGCATGAAGCAGATTGATAACTTAAATGTAGAAGGGCCCAAGCTTCAATCACTCTATGCTATAACAAGTCATACCCACTTGAATTAATGATTATGTTAAGACTTGGTTTCCAAATGTATAAAATAGAAATAACTTGGTCTTTTGCCTACTTTTAGGTCCAGGTTGGTGATGTCCAGGTTAATATATGTGATACTATTTACAATTAGAAGTTCAGTACATTCATAAACTGTCATTATCATTTCTAAGATTGGTTTTAAAAATATTTTTTCCTTAATCATGGTAAGAGAAACTGGCACTAAATAAAACTAAAATATTGATCTTCTCTGGGTTAATTTTGTAGCAGAGAGGTTAAAAACTCTAGATGTCTCAATTTAAAAATTAAAGTCTTGCAATTGACAGTGTACACCTTCAATAGTTGGGATAAAGAGAGTGAAAACACATTAATGCGTTTGTCCCAGTTGTCTGTTTTCCAATAAAATTCCTTAAAAGAGTTACCTATACTCAGTGTCTCCTGTCGCTCTGTGATTACTTAGAAACTATACCTGGATTCTGATTACCTCTTACACGTCCACTTCTTCCCTCATTCACCCTTATCCATTATTGACAGACTCTTAAATGATTGTGCCCTCTCTCCATTTGTCCCTAGTCTATTTTCTAAATAGCCAGAGTGATCCTCTTAAAACACAACTACTATTAGATCATTTCTATGTACAAACCCCTCCATAGTTTCCTAAATCACTTGGAGTCTTAGAGCATCCAGAAGAGCCTGCTGTTCTCTGTTCCCGGCCATGTCTTACCTTATTCCCGACCACGCTCCATCACGCTGATCCCGCTTTGGACACACCATACTTGCTGTCCTCTAACAGGCCAAGCCTGCTTCCATTGTGGGGACTGCATTTTGTTCATTTACCTGCCTTTTCCTTCCTAGATAACCATGAGGCCTGCCTCTTTCCTTTTTCTTGTCAGATTTTTGCACAAGTGAAAATTCTCCAGAGTGCCATTCTCCAACCACCTAAAATAAAACGTCATTCTGTAAAACCTTCCTCTACTATCCTTTAACTCCTGACAGATATATTTATTTTTATTCTATTTTATTGTACTTCCATTTTTCTATTCTATTTTTATTTCTATTCTATTTTATGCTACCTAAATATGTATTTATTTATTATTATTATTTATCATTTTTCTCCCCTCCAGAAAATAAGCTTCCTAAGAGGAAGGGCTTGATTTACTTTTTGCTCTATTCTCTATGCCTAAAAATATCATAGTAGGTGCTCAATAAATACTTGTTAAATAAGTAAATAACTGAACCATTAATCTTTAACCAATAAACCCATTAATGTGTCATCTACTAAGACTTTGTCTTCCATAATGTTGGGCTTTTGTGGAAAACAAAACAAGCAAACAACTCTAAAAAACAGTGTAAACAATATATTCCTTCAATAGCTTATGAAATTAATGTGGAGAAGAATAATGCTTCATCTAACAAGAGTCCTATGGCCAAGTAAGTTTGTAAACATTATACTTTTTCCTCCTTTTGGAGACTGTCAATGTTCATTAACTCTGAAGGCTCTGGGGAGCCCTGCAGGTTTAAAGAATGAGAGACAAATAATTGGTAGATAATTTTAAAATCTTGTTTAAAATTGTTTAACACAGTTACCTTGAAGAGATGGGGGTGGGTGATATCAAAAGCTCAAAGGGCTAGTTTAATCTTTAGGCAAAGGATGGAGGACAGATGAAAAGAAAGTGAGATAGAGACATGGAAAGGTGAGGGTGTTATTGTCAAATGAATGGAAAATATGTAGGAGGCAGAGGTGAGGTTGAAGATTAATTCAGGGATCCTTTGTTTCTGCCCATATACACATTTTAATGCAAATACACGCAAGGAGGAATGTCCACCCATGCATACAAATCTACAGAAATTGATTCGGCACTTATATTCTCCCTGGAAATAGGGATTGTACTAATGTTGCCCTGCTTCTGGTGACTTCTTTGTATGAGAGATGGAGTGATAAGCCATGCTCACCATCAAAATTACCTACAGAGCCATTTGCTCCTTTTGCCATGGATTGTGGTTTAGGGTCAGTGCACTGTTTTTCTTGGAGTCACTCCTCTCCGTACAGCCTCTTGCCGACTCAGTGCACTGAGTGCACAGCGCAGCCTTCTCTCAGTTGGGTGTGCTTTAATGCTGTGTCTCTTCATATTGAACTGGGGTCCTCTGTGAGCTACATTCTTGCAGCCATGCAGTGAATCCTTCAAGAGTGTTATTATAAGGAAGGAACCTGCAGCACTTAAAGAGGAATGCAGCACAGGAGTTACCCTTGGAGAAATGAGTCCTGAGAACCTGTCATCACACAGAAGAGGCAAACACAGTAGAAGGTGGTTCTGTCACATATTAGATAGCTTTGAGTATGTGCCCTTCCCAGAACCATACCAGTTGTGTAGTTGCTTTCTTTTTGGAACTCTGTGTACATCGTCTGGTACAACAAAGGTACATGAAGATAATTAAACACAAGTATCTTGCATTTGCCTTACCATGTGCACAGGAGATTATAAAGTCCTTGAAGGTAAAAGTCTACCTCTAGGTCCCTTGCTAGCCTTTGCTTAGCCAGAGACACAGTTAGAGCCATGAGCTTCATAAGCTGAATGTCTTCTCCTGTCATAACCTAGTCCTGACCTAATTCCCCTACTTTATATCCATATTCCCCTTAATATACGAAATGTTTTGTCCAAGTCAGCCACTTGCCATTTCTCCTTCACTTTCATTCCTGGATTGCCTATTGTGTTTTACCTTTGCTGATGTACTTTTTGTGCAGAAGAACCTTTCCCTTATTGCTTATCTCTAATATCTATATTAGCTATAATATCTATATATTTACCTTATCTATAATTATTTACAATATCAGGCACAGATCCTCCAGGAGCACTTCCACAATTCCCGTTCCTCCCTACTTTTGACCTTGTATAGCACTTATTTCTTCTACCTTTCTTTGTTCTTTCTACCTTGCTTTGTATTTATTTGTGTATTTCTCATCATCCCAGGTAGCTTAAAGACAATTTATACCTGAGCCATCCTTGATTCCTGATCATTACCTAGAATTGTGCTTTCTACATAGTAGATATTCAAATTATAGTTGATAAACAAATGACTAGTAAGAGCTCAACAAACTCTTGCTTATTGTTTCATTACAAAAATAGAAACCTAGGAAACACCATAGTGAATTGCAACAGAGGTCATTATACTTGTCTTACATTTTGCACTAGACTTGTTGGGGTTAGTTGCCCTTATTTGGTAGAGTTATGTGTCTGTTTCATATACCAACTTACCCCTTATATCTAGCAAAATGCCTCTCACATGGAAGCTGTACAATAAATACTTGTAGAGTGAAAATGAAGATACTTATTATCAATGTATTGTTTATGCATTTCATATAAATTCAGGGAATCTCATGGTTCTCTTTTCTGAGGTCAATAGATACTCAATATTATCATGTACTGAGAACTATAAAAGCTACTTTGCTTGTCTGGAATAGACAGACTTAATGTTCAAATCCAGTAAGTGCTCTATCCTAGGTTTCTATTGTTCCTACTCTACTATATGGTTTGGGATATCTATTTGTTATTTTTAGCTATGTTAATCTGTAGGGATTTTACTGCAAGCTTTTTGAACTGCTCTTTGGAAAAAGCTGGGTATATATTAAAAATAAATAATTATTCCATATTCTTCCCAATTGGCTCTGCATATAAAATCAGAAGAACAAAGCACAGTACGGCATGCATAGAAAGATAAATCCCTATGGCCAGCTTCAGAGGTTCAAGTCAGCTTTTTCAGAGGCAGGGTAATTACTCCAAATTTCTATTGAGCTGTGTATAAATGATTCATTTTTGACTGGAGTAAACAATGGAGTCCACTTAGAAGTACATGAGGAATTATTTTGTTGATGACATGACTAGCATTTTCCAGAATTATTTTCTGTGTCTTCATTCAGGATGAAATTCATGGTATATCTGCAAGTCTACACACATGGAGTTTTTTCACTTAAAATTTACCATGTGCTTTTTTCTCTCTTTAATAAAGAATGGCAATGTCATGTTAATACATTATTACCCAACATTACCCTAAATTATATAGATGGATTGACTCAGTATGTATGATTATCATCTCTAGATACATTGGTTAATCTTCTAAGTCTGTTTAGATAAGTTCCGGAACTTTCAATTACTTTTTTAATTTACAAAGTCATCTAAGGTATTTTAGTATGTTTTTATGTTGATGCCCTTGTATATTACAAACTAAACATATGAGAAATTGTCTTATTTCCTTGTGTCAGTTTAACTCTTGGCTCATGGGCTCTGTTTTTTAGTTGATATCTTAAACTCATAGGAAATATAACTTATTTCAATTTCTCTTTGAATATAGTCTTATAAGAGTGTAAGTGGCATTTTTATCTCAGAACATAGTCTTTTTCTTTCCCTTTCAGAGCAATCGAATTGAGGAAAAATATTTATTGCCAGTGATATTTCTGCTGTAGTTTATGGCCTGCCATTTTCAAATGGTTCAAAGACTATATTTAAAAAGAACCTTCTGGTCTTTTCTGTCTTTCAGGGACTTTGGACATGATTTGGTTTTGTCATTTGTAAGTAGAGCCACTCTGAGGTTAGAATTTCTTGCCCAGCTTTCATTTTTAAAGCTTTCTCATGTACAAAACTCAAGATCCTTTGTGGATTTTAAAAGTAGACTATCTTTTTTACCCCCCAGTGTATGCTTTTTAAAAACATGATTGATTACTGACAAAGGAACGAGACCATGGGAGATCAGAAAGAAATAAAGCACTAAGATTTTCCCTTTTATTATTTGTAATGATTTCTTGTTTGTAAATACATACAAATTGGTGATTTACCACCTGCCTGAGGAGGTCCAGACATGAGAAGCTGTGACTGAAGCTGTGGTATGGAGCAAGGGCAAGGCATTGTGTGGAGCATGGGCCCCACTCTCAGAATATTGCAGGGGACAAGTATGTGTGGATTTCCTGTGGGTCACAAGTGACTCTCTCAACACCAAGCAGCTGTCTTATCTCAGGAGGGATGGAGCTTAAGAAGAAAACCCAGAGAGGCTCCCTGACCCATCAGAGTAGTAGTCCACAGAAAACCAAGGGGCAAAGCCTAGTGACACATCACAGAGGGAAGCTGGAGGCAGGAATTCCCAGTGATGAGGTATCTTTAAAAACCTACAAAATTGCCCCAGAAGAGAATAACCCCACAGTTGCACATCCAGGGGTCAACCAGTGATCAGGGAAGACTTTCATCTCATCTATGGTGATGCTGGAGAAACCCAGCTAGAGAGTGGAAGATAAGTTGGAATGAGAGAAAAAAATATAACCCTAACTCCTTTCCTAGTTTCCTGAACACTGCCAGGAGGGTTCCTCTCCTGGCTCTCCCACACTGGGTATCTTCCTCTGGCCTTCCTCTTTCATCACCTTCTCCATGGGGCACAGGGTTGATGGGCACAAAGGAGGATGCCCACCTGGAGACAGAGCTCCCCTTCTAGCCCATGCTCAGGGCACTCAGAGCCCCACAGTGCTCTGTCCAGAGGGCTTACTTCCAGGGCCTGTGTGGGTGTTTTCTCCATCTCTGGCCTGCCCTGGATGGACTGTGTCACTAGTGTGCACACCCCTCAGCTCAGTGGCAGGCTGTGTGCTGGGTGAGGAAAGAGGAGCTTGATTGTTTGGGCTGGGGTGTCCTTTGAGAAGGGTGGGTTCGAAACTCTTTCTCCAGGGTTTTCTCTTGCTTCCTGGATCTCTGAGGTATCTGGACTTCTAAATGCAAACCTGGTGTTCCACGTTGGTAGGAACATAGGAGAATAAAAATATATATTTCATAATTTATTAGCCTTATTTATAATTTTTAAACACTTAAAAATGTAAGAAAGGTGTCCTTTGTCCCATGCTTTGCAAATATTAAGAGGGGGCCTACTCCTTGCCCACTGCAGTTTTCCCAGCCTGAAGTAGGTCTAAGCTGGGAAGAAATTGCCAAATTGAGTAAGATTATAGATTGTTAGATGTTATATGACTGGATTTATTTTAGTATGTAAAATGTGACTGTTTGTTAACTAAAAGTAAGCTAATTATACTTTATTACTTAAACAAACCAGGAAGAATATGGAAGCTGCTTCAAGATTTGATTCAAGAATAGGTAGAAATAAATATCCAGTATTAGGTCAAGGATGTTTTTGTTTTATTTTAAATCTCATGTATTAAGAAGTGCTGGTTGGTGAAGAATCCACTGTTTCTTTTCTGGTTTGAGTGAATCAATCCCTTACAAAGTTACCTGTGATTTTAGTTTCTGTCAAAGTATATAGACTTGAGTACAGGTTTAGTCATATCAAACCCAGTTTTTAAAAGGGCCATTGTCCTGAAGCTAGCTGAAGAAATGTATTTTTTTTAATTCCCTAAATTGAGAATACTTTGATTAGATTTGAAAGGATTAAAATAGAACAATCTA